>JZKD02S2394151.1:281191-338539 GCA_000966675.3 Picea glauca
ATCCATTTCCCATGCCTCATCAGATGGAAAGGAGGTCCAAGAAATAGGTATTTTGTGCAAATTATTGTTCATTTATGGATACATATAATTATCAAAATTTGATTTAAAAAACAAACATATATTTTAATGTACTTTTTTGTCTAAATTGTAGAGATCCTTAGTTAACATGGTTGTCCTATATCTCCATTGTAGTGGGAAAATAACATTACATGCATTTATCTTAGAGGATATTTTTAGGCATTCCCAATGACTTCCTAGGGAGATTGCATCCATTTAGGTTTATATCAGAATTCATTGATCAATAGTGAAGTTTCTTACAAATGTCAATCAGTTGTTGACACTATATGGAGGGTTGGACCATAGAGAACCCTTGGGTAGTGTGTTATTATGAGGAGGAAGCATTAGGTTCTGAGGACTAATAAGTGGGATGTGTTGAAAGATGCCATGCTAAGATATAATGTGAGAGGAATATTATTTGATATCACTCCTCATCATTTAAAGGGGAAACTATTTAAACTATGGAGTTTAAACTTGAGTTTGTAGTGCCTCATATGTATGGTATATTTATCAATGCATGGGACATGTTCTCACACCATGATGAGGTGCCATTGTATTTTATGAAACATTTATGTGATTATTTTGTGTTACGCATAAACCCAAATTATGCAAGCAATGGATTTGCATTTTATGGCCTCGGTACAAGACATAGTTATGACTATCTTGGGGATCATAAAGACACTCATGTAGTAGCACCTCATGCGATATTGGTAACATTTCCTATCAAGAGTATTGCTTTACCAGAGGAGTTAGTAGATCCATCCTATCTTGGACTTGAGGCGAGGGATGTGATTTGCTAACACCATGATTGTTGTAGTGGCTAGTGTTTTAGTTGTATTATCCAAGGAAAATACTACATATAGGGTCAAAATTCAACATTCCCTTTAACGTTTGTTGAAAAAAACATTTTTAACGTAAAAAATTAATTAAAATGGGTTAAATTTGTCTTTTTTTTTTTCCCTCAACAAACATTGGTTAATTAGCGTTAAATGAATACAATTAGTTAAATCATGTTTAATGTGTCAGTTGAACAATGCTAAGTCTCCATAATCACAATTTTAATATTCCAATATACCTAATGTCGATTAAACGTTGATTAATTGACACTTGTGGAGTTTTTTTTTTGGTCGATGAATATTTTATACTTTTTATGTGTTTGTTGATAGATTTTTTTTTTCATGTTTAGGAAAACCATGCAAAAGAAAGAAACCCTATTTTTTCTTAAGAGTTGGGATTAGGTGACATTATACTACAAGAAAATTTTGCTACTCATAGTTGAAATTCTATTTGGTTAAAATTTGTAAAAATGATTTGAATTCTCCATTTGTGAAATTCTTTGAATGCATATTAATGAATTAGTCAATATTTTGTTGAAATAGAAAACAATGTCAAAAGAACCCTAACTTACCATTGGTGCATCTACCTGATTGGATTATATAGAGGATGTAATCAAAGTATCATTGGCTCTCACCATGGATGTTGATCTTGATGAATGAAATTACTCTATGCATATAATAAATCATGAAAAAACATCTCAAAATATTCGTAATATATGTGATGAGAAAGGTTATTTCCCTTGCACAAAAAACAAAGGCACACAATGAAGAAGAACTAAAGGGTTAGAGAAAACATCACCCCTCTGTAATCACCCCTTTGTAAATATCACATTTATAAGTTAGAGAAAACATATTTTTTTCTTTTTTTAAAAGTTTTAAATGTTTTGGTTTTCAATACTAATTATATTTATTTATTTGTATTTAACAAAGAAAAAAGTTCTTGGAATTCATAACATTGCAATTTTTAGTAGATATGGTGAGAGTGATAGAATTGAATCTGATAATATGGAATAAAATGACACTGATATTATTGATAATGAAGGGATAGATCAGGTCGATACATGGCACTTTTTTTTTCCATGGATGAGATTTATGAAGATATTCATGATCTACCTCTTATTGATAAGGCACAAAAACCCCTATAAAAAGACTCAAAGACAAATATTATATTTTCTATGTTGTTGTTGGTCAACTTGAAGGTTATTAATATTAATTAAAACCCATGTATGGCACAAGTCCTAAGGTATGTAAGATCATTATTTATATAAATAGAAAATTTTGTCTATTTTTTGTGATTGTAATATATAGGAATTAATATCCACTATTTGATATGTTAATTAATTTATTTTTTGTATATTTTTAGGTGATATTCTCCTACCACCATAAAATACTTCACCTTGCACATACCAAGAATCATGCGCTCTTATGAAAGACTTTTAATATTTTTGTTAAATATTTTGTATGTATAAGGATTTAATTATTTGTATTTTCAAATACCTAGGTAAGTATCAATTTAGAGACATGGATTTGTATTTCTTGATCCTATTGTTGATGAAATTTTAAATTTATGGGCCAACATCACTATGTACAAAATGTCCAAACCAATCATGTCAAAAACAATTTCAATTCCATGGAATACTTCAGACCAATCATGTCAAAAACAATTTCAATTCCATGGAACACTTACAAGGAAAATTCATGATACACACTACAAGGAAAAGACCCTCTATCAGAGGTTTTTGCGGATGCCCCTATTAAAATATCCCAAAAATCTGTTTATAATAGAGGATACTAGTAGAGGCGATCAGGCAAATGTTTTAGAGGATGTTTTTGTATGGTGCGTTTATAAATATATAACACAACGATGCATTTTATACAATTGAAGCATCGGTGCCCACAAAACTAATGCACCGTAGTAGGGTTATTTCAAACAAAAAAAAAATACTCTGGTGTGCTACATAAATAATGATGCACCCGGGCGGACAATTGCCCTAAACAATTGCACACCGTGGCAATGTTATTTTTTAATTTTTTATATACGACATTGCGCTACTTAAAAAATTGCACCGGTGTGGATGGTTTATCCAAAACAATGGCGCACCATGGTAAGGATTTCAAAAAAATAATCTGGTGCACTACATAAATAACGACACACTAGTGCGCTATGTAAATAACAACACACCAGTGCGGCTAGTTATTTAGCACACTATAAAAGGGTTAAATTAAAAACAATTACCGACCATATTCCTAATCATGAAGAGATGTTAGTCGAGAGAGAAGAAACAACCAAAGGAACAGAGGGTTAACATGTATAATGTTGTATGAGATTGTGAGGAAAGGGAGAGGGAGAGGGATTTGTTTCCTAGGTGTTTCGATGAATTTTTCTATATGCATTTCAGCTGTAAAGACTCGAGTCTAAAGTATAGGAATTTTAGCTGTAAATACTTGAGTCTAAAATATGGGTAGTCTCTCAAAATTATAATCTATAATCATCTAAAGAATGTTGTAGACTCAAGTATTTGGTGAACTCCCAACTAACGAGATGTCTAGAAAACGTCTAATCTATATTAGTTGCTAATTCACAATTTTGTGTTATTATGATGACAATTTGAGTTCTTATGACCATGATCTCCATGATGGGAATCTTTCTCCATGGGTACCTACTATCGTCTGGATCTCCCTTCCCATATTTCCATCATGATTGTCAATGATTATAACCTTGTACGATCTCGTTTTCAATGATCATAACCAACTTTCATGATTGTCAATGATCATAACCTATGTGACCTCGTCGTCAATCATCATAACATGCGTGATCTCATTGTCAATGGTCATAAAATGTGTGATCTCATCTTAACCTGTGTGATCTCGTCATCAATTATCATAACCTTCTCTCAAAATCCTGAACTATAATCATTGGTCATTAATAATATAGTTGGGAGTTCACCAAATCCTTGAGTGTACAACATGTTCAGTCTAGCAAAATTCTAATCTATATTACTGGAAAATAAAAATTTCAATAACTTTTAAAACAACATGGTGTGTATATTTAAAAGACACCACATCGATGCGTCTATAATAGACCAACGAACCAGGGCATTGCATCAATAACCACACCATGATATGATTAAATAAAAAAATATGCACCATTGTAGGATTATTTTGAAAAATATACTTTGGTGTGCTCCATGGTATATTGACATACTAGTCATCACACATTCTCTTTTTGGATGCACCGTGATAAGGTTATTTTAAAACAAATATCATTCAATGCACTTTTTAAACCTAGACGAACCGATGCCACTAATACTAGAGTGCACCATGACATGGTTAAATAAAAACATTTACGCACCATTGTAGGATTATTTAAAAAAATATATGTCGGTGCGCTTCGTAGTATATTGACACACCTGGGGGCACCATGTCAGGGTTATTTTTTTTTTAAATAACTGGTGCCCTATGTAACATAGACTCACCAGTGTGTCACACAATATATACGTTGGTTCGCTCAATAGTAACCAGACGCACTGTGCACACCGTGTTTGGGTTATATGTTAAAAAATATTATCCAGTGAGCTATGTAAATATTGTATCACTGGTGCATTCAATCATTGAGTGCTACAAAAGAGGGCTCAATAAAAAAAAATTGTCGGCCATAAAATTCATTTTTACCATTTTCAGTGTTGTAGAGTTCAAAAGCATCGGTGAAATTTTTTTATCTCTAAAGTGCCCTGTCATAGGTGCTTCCCTTGCTTTCCTTCCTTTTGTCTATTGTTGTGTGAGTGTCTTTCGAATTTTTCCAAACAATGGGAAAATTTGGTTTGTTTGACTATGTGTCAACCATGCCTCCCTGACGATAAAATGTCTAGGTAATATCTTTGTTTCTTTATAACTTAAGTTTTCAATGGATTAAAATTTAAAATTAAGTTAATTTTTCAATGTTTAAAAAATAAAATAAAATTCTGTGTGGTGCGTTCGATACGTTCAACTCACACCGTGGTCAGTGCCCCCTATAAATTTATAGGGCGCACCACAACATAATGTTAAATTCCTTTGCGGTGCATAGGTAAAGAGGAACGAACTAGCACGTGTTTTTATCGATGCACCATCTAAAATTATTTAGCTATTCGGGGATGCGTCTCAATACCTCTAACGCACTGATCTGTTGTAGTACATGACGCACCATGTGAATCAACTATATTATTTTGCGTGGTGTGTTAGTAAGTGTGCACATGAGTGCGTTCATATTTGCAAACACATCGTTTTAAAAAAATGGCATTTTGTTACTATGCGCATGAGACGAACAAAGTTCTCTCACACAAAGAATATCCAATATAAATAGGATAGTACACAGAAATCCATATAGGATAATAATAATATGAATAATGATTATGATATGAGATGATATTACAATGATAAGTGAGGGCCTTAAATACCCACACAAGGGTTCCCTTTCATGAATATATGTGTCCTTTCATTAGGATGTTATGACTCTTCATTATTAATTATTATTTATTTATATCTATTTCTATGTATATTGTGTTCATAACATTTCCTTCCCCTTAAAAATTCTTTGTCCTCAAAGCATACTTTATGGAAGACTTATCTCTTGCTCTGGCTTGTAATTATTGTCTCCTTATTCTTCATTCTTAAGTTAGTGATCATTGAGGACCTAAGATGATAGGATCTTCTAAGCGCTAAGATGAACTGTTTAATTGTAAAGGAGTCTTCGCACCCTAATTTGATCTTCTATAGAATTGGGAGTTTATAGGGTTCTTGGAAAGAACTTGATGCATTTCAACTCCCATGACAATTTCTAATTTGAGCACCACTTGTAGTGAAAGTAATATTCTTTGGCATATTAGTTATTTGTTTCTATTGATACATTGATTGGCTAAAGTATCGACTTTTTTGATTAGGATGTCGATAAGGCATCCTCGCAACGCGATCTTTATTTTGTATACTTGTATCTTTTTCTTGATTAAGTTTTGGAATAGAGTCTTCTTCATACCCATGTATTGTATCTACTTCGACATTTGAAGAACTATTTACATCAACTGGACTCTCATTCTTTTGATTTGTAAGGTTTACTAGGTCAATATTTTTCCTTTATCCAGAATTGGGATTTTTGCATCCAAAGACTTCTCTAATTCCATAGGTTCAGTCATTGTCTCTTTATCAACTATTGATGTTTTGCGATCTAGCTCTTCTTGTAAGGACTTCTTATCATGCTTAATCCTTTTAATTTGTGTTAGTAAATCTTGATTATGGTTTTTTAATCATAAAATTTATTCTTTATCTTTTGACTTGTCGTCTTTATTTTTTTATTCTAGATTCTCCTTTCTTCCGTCCTTTAAGATTTTAATTTGTTCTAGTAAATTATGATTAAGGTTCCTTAGGCAGGAGCTTGCTTCCTCTTCTTCAGTTAATTTCTCTTTGAGACCTTGATTTTCTTGTTCCAACTTTTGAAAACATCACTTCTTCTCCTTAGACTTCATGATTTTTGCAAGTAGTTTCTAATTATGATTTCTTAGGAGAGAAATCTCTTCGTATTTTTCAATGATGATCTTGTCACATTCTTTCTTTTGATCTTGCAACTTTTGTATTGACTTATGGTTATCTTGAAGGATAAATTTTGATATTTCCTTCAAGTGTTCTGATGATGGAGCTTATGAAATTGACTTCATTGTAACGTCCCGCAATGTGATTTTCTTCTTCTTCTAAGAAAATGTCAAAAAAATTCTCCTTGTGTTGAAAATAAAAGTACCCAATGTATCTACCCAAGTTGACCCTAGATTTATATGACCATTGTCTTGATACATTGATACCACATTGCATTGAACTATGAATTTGTAATCACCAATAGATAGTTATAGGTTCTTAATTTCATATTTCGCATCGGAAAGAAACATGTCATTTTCAATTATATTTGGTTCTAAAACCAATAATTGGTTCGCCAGGTCAACATTAATGTGATTTTTTCTAGCGTTTGGGAAAATAGCAATGTTTATATTCTTTCCTTGAATATTCTCATTAGCTTCTAATAAAAGATCTGCATATTTTTTATAAATATGAGGGAATCTTCCTTGTTTTTCACCATAGAACTCCATTTATATAATTATTAGTTGAACATTGACTATCCTTCTACTTTATATCTCTTCTTAAAACCTTTTTTTATATATATGTATATATATAAATTTAGTAAACTTTGATACTTTTTACAACCCTTGTATTTCTTTGGTATACAAAAATAAAAGTGCCTTCCTTTTAAGTAAAAGATTTCACTTTTAAGTATCCCTTTTTATTTAGAATTGTATATCCACTTTTTAATTTACAAACCCTTTTATATCTATTTAATATATATATTCAAACCCTTTTCACCTTAAATGATATATATATATTCCTTTTTGATACAACTCCTTTTCCTTATACTCCTTTCACTTTATAAATAAATATCTTATAAAATACCATTTCTCTTTATATTACACCTTCCAATATATCCTTTTTAATAACTTTTCACAAATGAACTTAAGAATGGACCACCGTAAAATTTTCTCCTTATATATTTTTGTATACGATAAATTCCACTTTATACAAATTGTATTTCTAATCCTATTTATCGACTTTAACTTAGGTAAAATATTTTTTTTTAATATTTTACACCACACATTAACTTTACAACAATATAAGTTATAAAGCATATTATCCCCTCTTTATGGGTGTTTAACTCGCTGGTAAGATACCTTTATTTTTTATTCTTTAAAATAGAAAATCATTAGTTGAGTATTTTGGAGGATCGTGATTATTTGATCGATATAGTCACCACCTTCGACTTCTTCCCATCAGCCTATGCTACACTAGCAAACAATTTATTAAACCAGCGACAATTGTGATTGCTACCAAAGTCTCGATGTGTTACACAATGACACCTGTGTGAAATTAAAATGGTGGCATCCTTCCTTAATAGCGCCTGGTAAGTACGGATGTATGGTGACTGTAGGTACGACAACAGAGACGGTACGGATGTCGGCTGTAAACAACAACAATTATTTTTTATTTTTTTAAAATCACAATTGTACGGGCGATCAATAGCAACAGAGTGGTGAATTCAATGTATAATCAATTGTACAACGAACATAATTCAAGAGATGTATACGGGATGTACAGATTCCCTGTTTATCTAAGATTATTGCAGCGAGCTAGTTTTCTTTGGGTATGTCCCTTACACACACACACACATATATATATATATATATATATATATATATATATTAATTTTTTTATTTTTAATTCAATTTCATAATGAACAGATGTTATGGGTAGATATTGTTTTCATTTTCTTCCTTTTTTAATTTTTCTAGGTGGCACATTGTTTTATTTCTAGATTTTAAAACTTTTGCAGTGAAATAATTATTTTTTTACGGAATTGATTTTTTAAATGGTAAAGGGCCGGTTGGCGATCAAGGATGAGATCAGAGAAAATTTGAGAATGGATGTTGGCCAAAATCCAAATCAACCAATGCTCGAAATCAGAAAACGAAGCTCTGAAAAGAGCATGGCCAATGGATAGAATCAAACGCGCTCTGATACCAAATGAGACGAATAAAGTTCCCTCACACAAAGAATATCCAATATAAATAGAATAGTACAAAAAAATCCATATATGATAATAATAATATGAATAATGATTATGATATGATATGAATAATCCCATATGTCCTAGTAGGTGTTGCAACTGAGATTCAACTCATGTACTCTAAGTGATATATTGGGGTTGTTGTACTATACTAGTTGATTTTTAGGTGTCTAGTGTACAACTGTGGATCACATATTTTAATGCAGAGGAGGTTAGGTCCATCTCACTGTTAATGACAACCATAACAAACTTTACCAATGATGGGAAGCGCATTATTTTCCCTGTTTTGCATTATGTTGATTCGTTGGTACAGAGGCCATGGTGTATCATATGATCTTCCATTTTTTTGTGGTAGTTTTGTATAGATCTAGACATATGTTGTGCTATGATACGTGGGAGGTCAAACTTACCTTTTTCCTCATAGTTGTTTTTCTTATTGTTTGAGAGGTTTTCAGAGATGAGGTCGACTTTTATCCGTCAACCTTCTAGGTCGAGGACTCAAGTTCAGATGCATATGTGGGCGGAGATGATGCCCAAAAGGGGCTAGCCAGAGTTTCAGGTTGGGATTTCCCCAGATGCACTGGGGCTACTAGGAAGTGAGGCAGATCACATGTTCATTATGGTGTCATGTCCTTACACAGTTTTTGATTGGCGAGGATGTCCAAACATTCTCTTCGCACCATATGAGCCACCATATGATAGAGGTGTTGACCAAAATTTGGTCATCTATATTTTCATGCGCTTAGGTTCATAAAATACTTAGTATCAAAAGAAGACATTATTTGAAATTTTATAAGTTCACTCTGTAGTCCTCAATCTCATCTTTGTCATGCACCTTTTGGATAAGAAATCTATTTCTGTATGCCTAAGTTATTCAAGATTTGGTCTGAAGGTCCGAAGGAGAGATTTTTAATAATTTTTCTAGGTATCATGTTCTCCTCTCCATTTTTGAATTTGGGTTAAGTATTATCATCACTTGTTTCTCTCACCTTTCACCTCTATCCATCTCAACACTTAACCAGTTTTCCACTTGCTTCCCTCTATCTTTTATCCTCTCTTCTCTCCGTTTCTAGTTACTATACTTATTCGTTTCTGCAGCCACGGGCTCTCGGGTTCAAGATTTCATATCCCATATTCTGCGATATACATTTTTCACCCAAAGTTTTGTTATTTACATTTTGACCATCAGTTTTTTCATAGATTCCAAGCCCTTAATATTTTTATTCCTTCTACATGCAAGTCTGACTGACCACCTTTCTGCACTTAACATATGTTTGATCGTCCATAACCGTGGGTTGGTGGGTTCATGAAATGTTTTATATTCAAATACTCTCTTGTTCGTCCCTGCAACCTACAAACTATCCCATCGACTTCCATTTCCCACAATTATCCCTCATCCCCTCTTGTCCCATCTCCCATACTTAGTCAAATTATCAAAGATATCTATGGTAGAGTTTAAGCTATTATTAGGTTTCTTTTTAATTCACTAGATAACCATAGCATATATAGGATCACTAAGAAAAACACAATCAGAAGAGACACATCATTTATGTTGGGAAACCCTCATGGGGGATAAAAACCAACAAAAATTTCCTTAATATAGATAGCCAATATAATGTGAAGAGAATAAACCAAACACTACAGAAAGTCCTCTCCCAAGTAATGTGCCTCTCTCTCTCTTCCTTCTTCTACAACTGCAGCTCTAAAATTGCGCTTTGGATGATCAAGTGAGTGAGTGAACAAATGAGGCATTGGCCTCCTTTATTTATACAAGCTGGAAGGTGCTGAAAGGAAGTGTCTTTTCACTGGCAGGGTTGACTTCTCTTTCTGGGTGGTTAGAACCACCTTAATTTATTCTGGGGGAAAACTTCTCATTTTGCATATTGCAGTTAGGGTTTGACCAATTCGAAAAAGGGGATTTGGTCATTTACAATGCCCGACATGATTAAATCACAAAAGGGGATTTATCTAATGAATAATGCATCAATAATACATAGAATACTCTTTGTAGTTACAATTTTTCAACACTCCCCCTTAACAAGAAGGGTATTCTACAAAAACATCAGGCGAGAGAGAGGGAAACATCATCAACAACATCTTGGAACATTGATTGGTGTATCTATAAATCATCAGAAGTTTTCTCATCATCAATATCATCAACAAAACAACACAAAGGCTAGAGTAACATCAACAATAACACTAGGTTGAGAGTCTTCAACACAAAGTTGGCATCACAACATGAAGCTGGCTACACGATAGCATCAACAAAAATATAGAATCAAAGTATGATACTGGAAACACAATATCATTAACATGAATATGGAATCAAATTACGATACTAAAAACACAATATCCTCAGCATGAAGTTGGCATCACAACACGAGTCTGGAAACACATCATCATAGCACAAGGCTAGCACACATCATCACATCACGAGGCCGACACACATCATCAAAACAAGAAGATGGCACACAACATCATAGCACAAGGTTGGCACATTGTCATCACAACACGAGGCTGGAACGTCATCAACACAAGGTTGGCATCACAACACTAGGATAGAACATCATCAGCACGAGGCCTGGAATCATAGCACTAGCTTGGCACATCATCATGGGGATGGAATCACAACACTACTCCCCCTTTCGAGGGAGGTCCTTTCGGACTACACCAATATTATCTCAAAAGTGCTCAAACTTTACACAAGATAGAGGCTTTGTCAACACATCAACAACTTGTTCATCCGTGCTAATATATTGGAGCTTTATGGATCCCCTTTGCACCATATCATAGCTGTAATGATATCAGATCTCTATGTGTTTTGACTTGTCATGGAACACAGGTTTCTCGATCATCTTTATGCAGCTTTGGTTATCACATAAGATCAAGGTTTCTTCCATCTCTAGATCGAATAGACATGTCAACAACTTTCAAAGTCATATGGATTCACAACTGGCAGAACATGCAACAATGTATTCTTCTTCTGCCATGGAGAGAGAAATGCTTGATTTCTTCCTACTATGCCAAGAGATCATGGCTGATCCTAGACCGAAACAACATCCTGAAGTGATCTTTCTATCACAGACACTTCCAACCCAATCTGAATCAGTATATCCACTCAGTCTGAAGTCATGATCTCCATCATAACTGAGACCACAATATAACATACCCTTAAGGTACCTCATCACATGTTTTACAACAACTAGGTGAATATGTCTGGGTTCTACTAGAAACTGACTCAAGGTGTTCACAGCAAAATAAATATCTGGTCTAGTTTTCGTCATATGCATCAATGATCCAATGATCTATCTATATAGCGTAACATCAATCAATTATTACTTAGAGTCAACTGAGAGCTTCAAGTTTGTTTCCATGGGTGTATTCATGGACTTGCACTCCAACATATCAAATCTCTTCAGTATTTCAACTGCATACTTCCCTTGGTTAAGGAAGATCCTCTCTGGGCTCTGCCATACCTCAAGACCTAAGAAATAGTGCATTAGGCCAAGTTCTTTAATCTCAAATTTTGTAGCAACCTTCTTCTTACATTCAATGATGATCTTTTCTTCTCCAGTTAAGAATAATTCATCCACATATACCAGCAATATAATAGGCTCATCATTCATAACCTTGAAGTAAAGGTTAGAATCTTCTTTACTCTTGGTAAAGACCAAGCTTGTCAGAAAATTGTCAATCCTTCCATACCAAGCTTTAGGAAATTTCTTCAATCCGTACAGATCCTTATTCAACTTGCACACATGATATTTCCTGTCTTCAAATTCAAATCCTTGAGGTTGTTCTATATACACTTCTTCTTTAGTGGCACCATTCAAGAAAGCAGTTTTCACGTCCATCTGGTGTAAATTCCACTTCATCTTAGCTACAAGGGCTATGATGCTTCTGATTGAAGTGTATCTGGCTACAAGAGAAAATGTCTCTTCATAGTCAATGCCTTTCTTTTGAGAGAAGCCATGAGCAACAAACCTTTCTTTATATTTCTCAATACTTCCATCATCAACATGTTTTATTTTGAAAATCCATTTGGAAGATACCACATCCTTGCTCTTCGGTCTGGGAACTATTTCCCATACATCATTCTTTATAATGGATTGGTATTCTTTTGTCATGGAATCTACCCATTCTTTCTTCAAATGGATTTTTAAAATAAGGTAGGATCCTTCTCTAAGAGATCACACATCAAAGCCATATAACTGGAGAATGGATTAGGTTTCTTCGCTTGTCTCATGGTTCCTTCGTGGACACCATACTTCTCTCCATATTGAATAAGTTCCCTTTCCCAGGCTAGATTTCTCTTGTGGGAGATCATCATATGGGGAGGTTCTTGAGATTCTACTATGTCATGATCTTCTAGAATCTCCTCATCAGGGGAAGCTATGACTTCCTTCATTGGTTCTGCAACTCTGGGAGCTACAGGTTCCTCTTCATATAATTCTTCAAGATGGAATATTATTGATTTATTGATTGTTGCATCTTCATCAAAGGTTACATCCATATTGATCTCAATATGATGGTAACCTGGTATATAAACTATGAAGGCCTTGGAGACCTCATAGTATCTAACAAATATTCCCTTCTTTCATGAAGGGTCTATCTTGGTTCTGTTCTCTTTTGGAATATGTACGGGACAATATGTTCTGCACATATACTATTTTTTTTGTTGCTTCTTCCCATAAACACATTGGAAGCTCTTGATCATGGATCATGGTCTTCACTACTTCCATTATAGTTCTGTTCTTTCTTTCTTCTACACCATTTTGTTGGGGATTGTAGTGATGTGGGTGGGAAAACCCCCTACGGACTAGTACTAAGGGTTTTGTAAAGCATGCAGAAATAACCGTCTAAAGTCTCCTACTTTTTACTATTATCCCAGCATAGACCCCACATTCATGCATAAAACACAAGGATAAAAGGATTTGGTAACTCTACCTTGAACTCTGTGTTTGGTGTCAATCCTTTTGCGTTTGGTTTCTCCTCTACTACAAGTCTCCTCCCAAAGACAACCTGCATTCACAAATAGACAAACAAATAAGTACGAACATGCATCTTATATATAAATTAGTGGGTTAGATGTTCAAATAAAATATAAATAAAAACTGAATATTGAACACCTAGTATGGCGGGACGGGAAAAGTAATTATGTTTATTAACCTCACAAAAGTCACTTACAATGGTGAGATCGACTACTGCTCCTTGAATCTGATCCTGGGCTCCTCTTCAACTATGCACCAACTGCTTCCACATATGCTTCTCCTCTTCAGTTCTCACAAAATGGTTGCAAAAGATTGGGGCAAGGGGAATACAAAAAAGGGCAGAGTTTCTTTGCTCTTTTTTTTTTTTTTTCTCTTTGAATGGGACCCCTACCTCTCCTTTTATAGGCTAAAAGAGGGTAGTTATCTGGTTGAGTGACTGGATATGGGTGGTCAAACGGTTTAGGCAATTGCCCAGAAATCTATATTCCATCTGCAACTTTCTATTTTTTTTTCTTTTGTCAGTATATGCAGGTTGTAATGGGTCAGATATCATATATATGCAGTCAACAATGGTGCAGGGCATGTACATCTTCAAAAGGATGGATTTTTAGAAGAGTTGTTTAATGGTGGCTTGGAAAAACTGGCAAGTGGTATGGCCTGATGCTAGGTATGCATGTCTGGTGCAAATTAGGGTTATAACATATGCCCCCTAATGTGTGAGGTCAGAAGAGCATCTGATGGCCGAAATACATTACCAATATTCACCAACGTACGAAGCGAGTGAGCCCAAGGACCAGATTTCGACAGGTTCCATCTACAAAATAACAATTGTCTCCCCGAGGTGGGCATACCCATGCTCGAAATGAAATAAAATCATGGTTGCCAATCAAATACATTATAGATCCATGTCATATAACTATATAAAGTGTAGCCATGAGCAATACACAATGGATCTACATCTTGAAACCAAAAATATATACATGTATCGTATCCATCTTCAAGAAGCTAATGATTCCCTATGGCTATATATGAGGCCTTCAGAGCTCGAGAAACAACTTGAAAATCTTCATAACTTGGGTAGGAGTGTAATATGAGTGCACAACTTCACTACCCAGAGGTCTTTGATGGCTCATCGGGAACAGACTAGAGGATATTGATGATCAGGCTATGGACTTCATTGATTTCGAACAAATACTTGATTGGGATTTTTGGATGGCCAGGCATGAGGTCAAGAGACAAATTGCAGAAGGGCTGACTCAAGCTTGGTAAAAAATTCCCTTGGACAACAACACGACAAATGATGAGACTCAGGCAGCATGGTATTGACATAAGTTCACAATGCAAGAGGCAACGCAAACTCTCCATATGTTTGGAAGAATAACCAAATGGAGGAGGACACATATCTATGTAGCGAGAACAACTTCCTAAGGTCATATTAAATCCCAGAGCTTGATGAACAAATGAAAGGATGGAATTTGTCCAAGGGTGACTCATTGTGCTGCCAAAAAGAAAATACTTTTCCCTTCCTCTTTTTGGGGCATATTTAATTTTTTTTGTCTTTTTCAATAATTTTGGAAAGCTTGAAAAATAATAAAAGAATGCTACGTTACAAAGGAGGAACGAGTGTCACAGATATACTAGTTCCAAGTGCAAGGAACACACTTGTGCTCAAAGAAAGGAGACATATGCAAGAAAAGGACACTCAAGAAAATTCCTCCAGGGGTCAAGGTGTTAAGACGCAAAGGAAAAGTGCTACAAGGATTTCGTTATAAGGTATACTTTAGATGGTTCAGTTGAGAGCAACATGGAACCAACATTAGGCCAAATATGCAGGAATGCAAATGCGATTAACAAGACACAACGATAACGTTCTTCAATGTAATTTTAATGAGCCTAGAGAAGGTAAGCTCGATGATTTTTCATTTATAGAGAGTCTGAAAAAATATAAAAGGAGACTCCACTGGGATATATTTTTCGAAGTTAGTCTAGTCAGTTCGAAAAAGGGGTAAACTAGCATCTAAAAGACGTTTATTCAAAATCATTTTAACGAGTGTGACAAAGACAATATCACTCAACAATCTTTTCATTTTTAAGGAGTCTGAAAAGAGATTAACTATGGACTCCATAAAGGATGTTCTTCTGGACCAATTTAATGAGTGTGAATAAATAAGGTCACTCGTCCATCTTTTCAATTTTAGGGAGTTTGAAAAGAGCTTAACTATGGACTCCGTGGGGGTTCCTTTTTCATAAATTTAGTCCCTCAGGCCCAAAAAATGGTTAAAATTATACCTAAGAATACTCTTCTAGAGAACCGAGGCTCCTAGAGTATACCTTTGTTCGTACAGCTGACCATCTGGACCGAAAAAGGGGTAAACTACCGTCGGACAGACGTGTCTTCAAATTTTAGTTTAGCGAGCGTGAAGGGAAACAAGATGGCTCGACAATATTTTCATGTTTAAAGGGTCTGAAAAGGGCTTAAAAGAAGACCCGTCATTTGTTTGGGAGTCCCGAGGGTGAGGTCGAGAGCGATGTTGAATCATGCAAACGAGGTTCAAACTCATAATCAGGACAAGACTTAACAAGGATTCCCGAGCCTATAGTCATTAACAACAGGATGGATGCCAAAAGTAAAAGAGGATCTAGCTAGGGCATCCATGTAAAGGCAGGCTCTACCACTAAATTATGACAATTCTAAAGTAGCAATGATGGTTCTGTGTCATAACTCGGTGGGGTTGATCCTATGACAAAGCGACAAAGACAACGAGATACAAAAAGTGGAGGTGGGATCCTAACTTAGATGCAACAAGTTGGAAAAATGAATTTTTACCAAAGGACCCTTTAAAATGACCCAAATATCCAAAACATTTCCCAATACCCAAAGTAACACTTAACATAACATTCCATAAGAAAATATTGAACCATACTAAACAATTTGCAAGCTAGAAAAAACGATAAAGGGGTCCAAAAAATGACAAAAAGGGGCCAAAAAGTCTATAAATAGAAGCTGGCAGCTCATTATCACCATTGTTAATTGAGAAATTGACTAAGAAGCCAAAAACACCCCTTTATCAAAAGATTTGATTACGGGATCTTCAGTGGATGAAACGAACTTCCGCTTGGACCAAGTAAGTACATACTAGCCCCTCTTGCATTTCAATTCTTCCTTTGTACATTTCTTTTTGTTTTTGGGGGCATGCTAACCTTTAAAAATGTCATCCCTACGTATACACGGGTTGTCTTATGACATAACACGTATGCCCATGTGTAGAAAAAACACTACATGCATGCATACATGACTGTGTATAACACAACCCGTGTATACCCTCAAACATGTGGAAAAATTAAAAAATGCAAGAGTTAATCCCCCATGAACTTTGTCAATTGTAGGATGCATGTTCATTGGAGAGAGAGGGAGCATGAGGAAATTTATTTTTTGGTCGAAGAGGACCCTGATGCTACTGCCACATTGTCTCAATGTGGTTTGTTGAAATTATTCTAGTGTCCATTCATGCAGGCACAACCTAGGATACTGAATTCCTTGGTATATTACTGGCACCCTGACGCAGAGGCATTCATGCTTGAGGGACAGTCATTGACTCCAACAACTGAAGATATCTACTTTCTTACTTGCCTCTCAAGGAGAAGGGAACCAATCAACTTTCACACTTTTCCCCCCGGGCCTCACAACATAACGCAGTTGATTGGACTCCATTATGAAGCTGGCACAGACAAAGTGGTCACTCAGGTGCCGATAAACATGATTTCTAACCTACCGCTAAAAGAGATAGTTCTACTTATTGGAAAAATCACTGTATCCATGGCTTTATATCAGGATTCTTGACTGCACATGCATCGTGTGGTTCAGTGCTTAAATGCAAAAATTTTCGACTGGAGCACCACCTTACTAGATTGCATGAAGAGGCAACTGACAGAGTGTTGTATGTGAAGACACAAAAACTTTGGGTTCGGGACTATTCTTTGCTATTTATTCTTCGAGAGGGTACCTAATATCAGTCCTAGAGAGATGATATGAGGGCACAAGGCCTCTCTCCCAGCGCTATGCAAGTGTGTGACAATGTTGCCGCAATAGGGGGGCAGGGAGCACCATCGAGGCCTTTGACGACAAGTTTTTTTATTGGTGGGCACGACAAATTTCGGCCATAGACGACTACCCCTATGTTGAGATAAACTTTTCTAGAGATACTCACATGTCTGTACCTCCCGTAGAGGAGTGAGGAGAGATGGGTAATTTTTTTTTTGAAATTTATTTAATTTTTATGTTTTTTCACATATATCATTTTTTTGTATACCAGAGTATCTGACACATATGTATCTGTTATATACATATGTGGGACCAGTGCATCTAGCAGACTTCTCGAGGACTAGGTGACATCCTTGAACAAAGGTAGGACCAGCTGTAGCAATAGGGAGGCCTCTAGCCAGAGAGGTTGAGAGAGTATTGATATGGGTAGAGAGGAATCTCATTGTGCTCACTCGTACAGTTCCTATGGAGGATATCGAGGATATCCCACCGTTGATGCAACCTCATGTAGTTGGGGTACCACAGACCTGAGTCCAGCTCTTCCGACATTTGGCCAATGCCTTCGTTCACTACAACAGGGCCAACAGGCCCTGCCCTTAGCTAGGCTAGACTACTTACGTGCTGAGGGAACCTTTTTGTATATTTTTTAGGGCATAAGCCCCATGACTTTGACTGGACCTATTTTTGAGGTGCTTGCACCCACCCATGTACTCTATTTTACATCTTTTTATGACTTATGGATTAAATCTACTTTACAAATGTATTTACATGTGCGTGTGTGTGCTTTTTATTACATGTGTGCAATATGCCAATATAATACATGATTAGCTAGAGTATCTGTGATTTGATTCAATATCCTAGGAACATGGATATACATAATGTGATCAAAGCTTCATTATAAGAGACGTACCCTAAGGAATTGTTGGTGTAGAGTAGGATCGTAAATGCGGTAAACCCCATTTAACTGAGACAAAACCAGCTGAGCATCTAAGTAGACTGGGAGGTGAGAGATACCATGCGACAAAGCATCGCGAAGCAGCTCTAAAACTACGTCGTATTCTACAACATTGCTTGTGGTGTCACCTAAACAGATACCTCCTGAAGATAGCAATTGGCCTTGAGGTGTGAAAATCACCCAAGTTGTGGAAGAAAGCCTTCGAGTGTTCTGGCTAGCACCGTATGCAAACCCAACAAGCACCTCTAATTCACTTGACATCTACCACAGTGAAAAAGATGACATAAAAAGCGACACATCCATAAAACTAAAAAGACAAAAACTAAAAAAGCAAATGTACAAGAAATATACATATGTTACAAGAAGTCACCCGAGGCGACCCACCTACGATTAATAATTCCTGATGTAGAGCCCATTTCTAGGGTCCGCCAAAGCATTTCCCTCAAAGTCCATCAGACGATAAGTGCCCTTCTTTAGAACCTCTTTCACGATGAAAGTTCCGAACCACATGGGTTTGAACTTGCCTGCCCACAGGGGGTCCTTATCTTGGTCATAGACCAAGGCAAGGTTGCCTTTGGAGAAAATCCGAGGATGAATGGACCGATCATACTGACACTTGAATTTTTTTTTGTGAGCCTCGTTAGCCAAGGTTGCATCATGATGCTACTCATTGAGTTGCTCGAGGTATAATAAATGCTCTTCAATCGGTGAAGTGTCTGGCAATAACTGTATTGCCAACTTTAGAGACGAGATCTAGCACTCTATAGGCAAGACTGCTTCCAGCCCGTAAACGAGTTGAAAATGTGAGAAACCAGTTGCAGTCTTGACATAAGTTCGGTAGGTCCATAATGTCGAGTACAACATCAAATGCCAATTTGATCGTTCACTGTAGAATAGTCTTAAGAGATTTGTTCACAGCTTCCACCTGACCATTCGCTTGTGGGTAGTAGGGTGATGAATGCTCTTGCCTCAACCCAATATTTGACGTTAACTCGGTCATCATTTTGTTTTGAAAGTGACTGCCATGGTTAATGACAATCTCTCTTGCAACGTCAAACCTTGCTATTATCTGGTTGAAAAAAAAGAGAGTTGCAGTCTCTTCGTCATCTTTGAACGTTGGCATAACTTCGACCCACTTAATGAAGTAGTCTACTACTATGATGATATAACAGTGCCCCCTTGCTAAAGGGGGGTTGCATGTAGTGTAATCAATCCCCCACTTGGTGAAGGGACCAATGGTAATGACGAGAAACATGGGAGCGCGGTGTGCCCTCATCTTTCGAGAGAAGATCTAACACAGGTGGCACTTCTTGACCGATTCAACACAATATTTGATTAATGTCAGCCATAAGTAACCGACTCGTAGAATATTTTGGGTTGTTTCCAACCGAGACAAATGAACACCACATGCTCTAGTGTGTAAATTGTTAAGCACGAATTATGCTTCTTCATGAGTGAGACATCAACGAAGGATGTAATCTACACCTCAATGATACAAAGTGTCCTCAAGTATGAGATAGTTCTTGGCATGATGGCGTATACAGTGACACTCATCAAGAGAAGCAGAGGCGGGGCACTTCAAAGTCTGGAGATAGACAAGTACATATCCATAGAAGGGGTCTGAAGATGCAATAAAAAACATGTCTCCTTTAATAGGTGACTCTTTGGGCATAACATCACCTAACTCGACCAGAAGTTTTGAGATGAGTTTCGCAAAGACCAACGACTTTTTGGATTTTGTCGAAACAAAATGTAAATCAAATTCCTGGAAGAAAACTATCCATCTACTAATATTTCTGCCAATTACTCATCATGTCAACACATATTGAAACAGATTCACAATGGCAATGACGGTGGTCTTGTGAAACATGATATAATGATGGAATCGTTGGATAGCATGAACTGCTGCCAACACAATTTTTTCAACGTGGGAATAATTGAGTTTCAGTCCAACCAGGCCTCGAATCAGGTAACAAATCACATATTCTGAGAGAAAATCATCTTGATCCTGAACCAAGACCATACTGATGGTCGACTCTGTGGCAACCAAGTACAATAAGAAATCTTTATTATAATTGGGTGGCCGAAGTAGAGGGGCAATCGTGAGGGCATGTTTCAATGATTCGAAAGAGCATTGAGCGGCTTCGTCTCAATGAAAAGGAACGTCCTTCTTCAGTAAACGCATAAATCCCTTTGTGATCTCGGCATAGTTTGCGACGAAACATCGTAAAAAGTTAGATTTTCCCTGTAAACTCTGAAGCTGAAGGATTGTGCGCAGTGGAGGCAACTGAACTATTGCCTCAAATTTGAGAGGATCGACCATGATTTCTATTCTCGAAACTATGAAACCTAGCAGATGACTTAACGCAATGCAAAAACTGCATTTATTTGGATTCAAGTGAATCTTGTAGTAGTGACATCGCTCAAAGATAAGTTGGAGGTGTGTGGGATGATCATCTCTCTTACGAGATCGTGATGATAAATCATCAAGGCAGGCTCGACTATATGTTTGCTATCATGTAAAGCAAAAGACATGGCCCGCTGAAAGGTAGCTCCAACATTTTTCATACCAAAAGGCATCTTCTGATAAGTGAATGTACCCCATGGACAAATGAATGCAGTTTTGTGTTGGTCTTCGAGTTTGATCTGTATCTGATTGTATCTCGAAAAAACATCCATGAAAGAAAAGGCCTCACAACCTGTGCATTCATCGACTATCTGGTCAATAAATGGTGTGGGGAAATTATCCTTTGGATAGGCCTTGTTTAAATCACAAAATTCCATACATACATGAATTGTACCCTTTTTTTGTCGACTGGAATGGGAT
This sequence comes from Picea glauca, assembly GCA_000966675.3. Classification (NCBI taxonomy): domain Eukaryota; kingdom Viridiplantae; phylum Streptophyta; class Pinopsida; order Pinales; family Pinaceae; genus Picea; species Picea glauca. Next base: position 302,536 of record JZKD02S2394151.1, read on the forward strand.
TTGACACCCATTGAGTTAAATGGATAGGGTAGATAAAACCTTCTTTGAGCAGTTTCTCTACTTCAGCCTTAATAGCTGCTTCTTTCTTAGGATTGACTGGATGAAACTTCTGCCAGACCGTCTTAGCGTCAGGATACGTTGTGATTTCCTATTCGACGATTCTTATATCAATTCCTAGCATCTCCTCGTAAGACCAGGAAAAAACGTCATGGAATTCTTTAAATAAATATGTGTAGATTCGAATCTCCTCGGTGGAACAATCAGCTTCAACAAGAATATTCTCCACGAGGCCAGGGGATATGGAGATATCAATAGGTATTGTTTCAAAGATGGTTTCCATATTACCCTCAGCATAAACAACGTGTATAGCCAAGGGATTGATAGGACAAGACTTATCTCCAATCATAGTCAAAATGAATTATCCTGCTTCAATTCTTCTTAACTCTGGGAGGAAATAAGATATGTGATGGACATCATCCTAGGGTGTGTCTAGACTAGTGATTGCTTCAATAATTTCTTCATCTGAAGGCAAGACTAATTATAAAGAATCAGTATCGGCAAGGGAACCTTGAGTTCAAGTAGGCTCGAGAATCAGATCTAACTCTTGTGCAGAAGTCAGATCAGGGTCGGAGGAATCTTGCTGGACTATTGAGTACGCAAATTTTGTCGTGGACAAGAGCATGGAAATACCATGGTGCCTTGTCCCTTCCATCGTGGTCGATGGGGAAGGAAGAGTCCATAGATCGTTGAAGTAAGTCATACGAAACGATGATACTTGAAAAATATCAACCTTAGGCTGGTCTGATATGAACTTAACATCGTCGGAAGGAGGGGGGTAATTGAAAGTACCCATCAAAGGTGGGCACAAACCAACCCCTATGTTGACGCTGTCGGGTTGAGGGTTATCAATCATCGGGATCGTGGATTCCCCTGATGAAGGGTTAGGACAAGAGAAAGACAAGTGATCAATGGTCACGATCTGACACTCATGTGGAAAGAACAAGACCCATAAAATTGTAGTGACCACTTCTTGCATAGCATAGGTCCAACTCCTTTGTAAAAAGAGATTGTAGTCGAGAGATGCATCGACCACTTCAACCTCGACGCACATGGTCTTCCCCCCTAACTGCATGGGGAAAGAGGGGATGATGCCATATGATTATAATGAATGACCATAGAAAGCGGTAAGAATATTCGGTGATAGAGACAAAACAAGTTGGCCAATGGCCTTCCAACACGCCAACGAAATCATGCATGTCGAGGCACCCTCATGAACCACCGTGCAGAAAATGTTTCAGGTAAAATTTTTCATGGTGTAAGACATTACTATCTAAAATTCCACGTGGTAAGGGAGACGAGGTTTTAATTCGATTGTATCAAGCATGATCGTACCCATATTACAAGTCTCATCAGGTGGCTAACAAAGCCTTTCTTTGGGAAGGGCAACTCTGAAGGACCTCCAAAGTAGACATCGCACAGAGGGTTTGAGACAAATCCTCCACCATAGAGTAGTTCTGGGTGGCCCTTGCATTTGGATTGTGAGAATATTTCTTGAACACACCTTTTGGGACGTGTGTCATTATTTCTCCCAACGTCTTCTTGATCTATAGAGGAAGAGGTGGGTTTTCGACTTATTTGCTCTTCTCAGAGTTGTTTTGCATTCCGTAATCATGCGCTCTAGTCAATATATAGGCATAACCTTTCATCATATACACATTCATGGATGAAGGATTATTCAAAGACGGAGGGGGTCCTTGACTGCCCCCATCCGTGCTCGAAGAGGCTTGAGTTAAATTTTTCCCATGTTGAAATGGGTTCGTGAGCACAATAGCCTGCTGCTGCGCCAATAACGTTTGGGCCTCTGCAAGCCGAGGGAACAAGTGATTTGGGTGGTCTTCCATGCATGGCTTACACAAATACTTCAACTTCTTATTTTTTGTGTTTCCCCCACCAACATTATTGGTAGGTTTATTATCCCCCTTACCCTTCTTTCGTTGTTTATTCTTTCCATCAAGTTGTTGGGTGGCCTTCAGATTTGTCAATTGCACACTATGTACATCCAATGCTTGGGTAGGGGGGGCAGCTGGACCAGTGTTCTGGCTGGCCTCTTTCTATTGTATCGACAATTGCTGCAATTTTTTGACATCTGATCAACGGGCTTCATTTGTGATGAACCAACTATACCATTGGCATGTGGTCTAACTCTCTGTCTGGTCTTGTCAAGTATTGACTGTGATGCATCTGGAAAAATTTCGTAAATTAAACCAGACTAAGAGTAAATCAGCTCTAGCTGTTGAGCTCTCATTATTGCATCTTCTAGGAAAAACACTCCTGACGTTGTGACGTCTTTGGATAACTAGGAAACCAAAGACTTAAGGAACCACTCAAGCAGGAATGTTGGTGGGACTGGCACTTTTATTAAACTCTTCCGATGTCTCCATTCTCGGATGTGATCGGAGATATGGTCCGCCTTTTCCTGCTCAAAGTTGGCCAGCAATTCGCTGCTGACATCGTATCTCACAGGTAATTGGAAATGGTTTAAGAAATCCATTTCCAATTCACCAAAGGAAGAGTATATTGAGAGATTGAGCTCAATGTACCATTTCGTAGCACACCCAATGAGAGTGCGTTGAAACAAACACAACTATATGGAGTCATCTTTCAATGAATTGGATGAGCAACAAAGATGAAAGGTAGTCACATGATCGCCTGGATATTCATTAGGTTTAGCTTCAAACTTTGGAATGTCCAAAGGCAACTTGGTCGGCATAGAAGGACAATGCGGATCATGATAGATAGGGTCATTCAACAACCTTGTCAATTCTAGCAAATGCAAAGTCCCCAGAAACGGTAGCTTGGGTTGTTGATTATAACCATGGAAAAAGGAGCCTGGAGATTGACTAACACTAGGTTTCCAGGAAGGGTTAGGTTGTTGGCCAGGTTTCTGGTAAAAACCATGGCCATGACCAGCGTACGTATTTTTCACTTCTTGAGACATCATCGACCGACTCCCATAATAGGACATAGAAGGTTGGGCTTGCATTGAATTCCATGGATTTTGGGAAGGGTTGTCCCCTGCCGATCCGACAGGAATATGTATTGAGCCTTTCCTGGGGTTCCATTGGCTATGGAAGGGGTTTCCCCTAGTCGACATCCCTGATGAGGGAACCGATCCTTGCATGGATTCCAAGGTCCTTTTGGGAAGGAATTCCCGAGTTTGTCCCATGTGCAGTAATAGTACCCTGCATAGCATTTTTTTGTCCATAACCAGGGTTTCCCCCAGTCGAGACAATAGTTGATGAGAAAGCATTGTTAATAAACACACCGAACAAAGAGAACGGTGTCGAACCTACCGACATTCTATAAGAAGGAATTCCTTGACTACCTTCTCCAAACGAGCTAAATTTTACGTTCGGCACGACAGAATGCTGGTGAGAATCACCGAGCGAAGGGGATGAAGGAGGTATATGACCCCCTCTGTAAGGAAAGCATTATAGGAAGTGGAATTCCCCCCCATGGATCCTTGCAGAGGAGAGTTAGAGCTCCCTCCCCCTAGACCTAAAGTCTGTAGAGTGGAGTAGGAAAGGACAGGGTTCGTATCGAAGCCAACCATTCCATATGAGAATGGAGGGCCTGTCTCACTCTGGGTGAAAGAAGAAGTGGTCGCCATGATATATGGAATTAGACCATTTCCCTAGGTAGAGGTGGTTGAGACCATGGTGGTATGGACTGGTGACGGTTGGTTAGGAGGTGGAAAACCTCCTGTAGTGACAGTCATAGAGGGAATATGAGAATTCCCTGAAGAAGTCGCAACATTTGCTTCCATTGCTGCTTGTGACATTATCAGGTGCTTGTAAGGATAAACCTTTATGACGATTGGCACCGATAGATCAATGTTCGAAGGTTCGTACAGACCAATATCTTCCACGCCAAGGTTTGAAATGGTTGTCTCCTCCAAAATTGAATGTTCTTCTCTCGGAGATGGGTCGGGCATAGTTTCCTATGACCCAGTCACCTCAAAATACCCTTGTTGGTCTAGTCTTCGCCTTAGCGGTGGCGGGGGTGGCTCCAGATTAATCGACGATAGGCCAAGAAGCCTCTCTGATCGGTGGAGCTCTTGATCCTCCATTGTTTGAGAATATCAATGAAACACTAGGGCTTTCTATTAATGTTCAAGAACTAGCACACACTAGAAAAAGTCCCTATGAGATAAGACAAGTAGATCACTAGCTAGTTGGAAGAACAATTACACCATCCAACACTAAAGCAACTTACCGATGAAAGTGAAACTCAAATATGGAAGCACCCTCTGGGTATACTCTACAAAGTGTGTCTCAGTGTCTATCCTATGTACTATGATATACCCCCACAGTCACCTATGTAATTCTCTAAAATAAAGGAAACTAGGTTTCAAGTGCACAAATAGTCACCAGGCGGGTAAAATCAACAGTCGGGTGGAGCGCAATGAGCAGGGTATCAAGACTGAAACCTATAAAGGGTATCAAAATCAAGTGTTCTGGAAGACGATTGAGGACCTCAAACAGATTTCAGACCCACGAAGCCCTATGGAAAATTCGATCAACGAAATCTAAAGATAAGCCCTCTGTATGTGTTCCCCACTATGCTTGGTCCATCTTTGGAGGAGTTATCTCCGCTACCTTTCCACACACGACCTTATGTTTAGCCCCTTTGTTATAGGGGGGTACGAGATAAATTTCACGATACTGGACTTTTTAGCACTCCCAAGAACAAACTTTTATGTTTGTTTTTGTAGCCTTGAAGAGTTTCCTCTCCAATCCTATATCAAGGCTCTAGCCTAGACTAGTTGATGGACCCTACAAACATAAAGTCTAGTTGATTTTAATTAATCATTAATTTTTGTGGCTTTTCTTAAGTCAAAGGAAGTGGAAATGAAACTAGTGATGTATTTGGGAGACGAAGAAGAAAACAAACAAAAAGTTGTAAACAAAATTACTTCTTCTTGACAAATTCAGATTTGCACAATTAAACTCTTTAACCAACTTTTCAAACTACTTTTTTTTTCTAAGATATTTTAACAGAAAATTAAAAACAAGATTTCACTCGACTAGCTACTTATTGTCCTAAGTCAATCAGTTAAGAACTTATGAAAGCATTATTTTTCCTGATTATTAATCCAAACAACCAACTACTTAACCAAACAAAGAAAGTGAAATCTATATTTTTTTTATTATGCTTCCAAAACAAGAAATTTTAAAATGTATTTTTTTATTCTTTTCTGAAGCAAAAGGGGAAAAATAAAGACAACAAAAAACCCAGAAATGACTTCTGGCCCACCTGCGGATCGTAGGGAGTCACTGACCAAACCCAAAAAGGATGATTGGAAAAGACTCGTAGACTTGTCTCAAACCCTATAAAGAAAACACAAGAAATATTTGAAAAAAGAAAAGCTAAACTGAAGTCAAACCTAAGGTACAGACTGCTATAATAGAGACCAGGAATGGATCAAGAAAACCCCTGGGAAGTACAACTTCTAACAAGGAAGGGATGACTGCCCCTTATTAAAAAAAAAAAATCTCAACACAGGCACACTATTGATACTTCAACAGTTAGCATATTTACGTGGTCTGTCCAAAGGTAGGACACGTATGTACGCTTGTAGGCCACGTACACCTCTGTAACTTCTCAAGAAAGAAAAATTATAATGCAACAAATCAGGCAGGGAGTACTAGTATTGAAAATCAAAATCCCTTAAAGACATAGAAACTTACTTTGATAAAGAAAATGCAAGGATAATTTTGATAAAGAAAAGATAATCTGAGGTTATACCTAGGCTACAGACTGCAACAACAGAGACCAGGACTAGATCAAGAAAACCCCTGAGAAAGATCACTTCTGACACGGAAGAGGATGACTGCCTCTCCTTTTTAAAAAAAATATTTTCTGAATGCAGGCACTCTACTGACACTTCAACAACCAGCATATGTTTGCAGGCTGTCTAAAGGTAGAGCACGTATATACGTGTGTAGGACTTGTACAGGCCACATATATCTCTATAACTTCCATAAAAGGAAAACAAAAGTCAAGCAATCAAAGCAGGGAGTAATTGTATGGAAGACCAGAATCCCTACAAAATCAAACTCTTGCAAAAACTCAGAAAAAGGTAATCAAACCAATTTAAGACACCCAAAAAGTATCCCCAAAAAACCCTAGAGATCTTCCCCAGTACAGTCACCAATTCTGATGTGGGTGAGAAAACCCCCTACGGACTAGCACTAAGGGTTTTGTAATGCATGCAGAAATAACTGTCTAAAGTCTCCTACTTTTTACTATTATCCCGACATAGACCCCACATTCATGCATAAAACACAAGGATAAAAGGACCCAGTAACTCTACCTTGAACTTCACATTTGGTGTCTATCCTTTTGTGTTCAGTTTCTCCTCGAGTGCAAGTCTTCTCCCAAAGCCAACCTGCATTCAAAAATAGACAAACAAAGAACTAAGAACATGCATCTTATATATAAATTAGTGGGTTAGATGTTCTAATAAAATATAAATCAAAACTGAATATTGAACACCTCATATGGCGGGACGGGAAAAGTAATTCATTTTATTAACCTCACAAAAGTCACTTACAATGGTGAGATCGGCTACTACTCCTCGAATCTGATCCTGGGCTCCTCTTCAACTGTGCACCAACTGCTTCCACATATGTTTCTCCTCTTCAGTTCTCACAAAATGGTTGCAAAAGTTGGGGCAAGGGAAATACAAAAAAGGGTAGAGTTTCTTTGCTCTTATTTTTTTTTCTCTTTGGATGGGACCCCTACCTCTCCTTTTATAGGATAAAATAGGGTAGTTATCTGGTTGAGTGACCGACTATGGGTGGTCAAATGGTTTAGGAAATTACCTGAAAATCTGTATTCCGTTTGCAACTTTCAATTTTTTGTGCTTTTGTCGTATACGCGAGTTGTAATGGGTCATCTAGCGTATATATGTGATCAGAAGTGGTGCAGGGCACATACATATTCAAAAGGATGGCTTTTTAGAAGAGTTGTTGAATGGTGGCTTGTCAAAAATGGCAAGTGGGATGGCATGATGCCAGGTATGCATGTCTGGTGCAAATTAGGGTTAGAACATGTAGGGAGTGGTGAGCTCCCTCTTGATCCTGACATCTTTGCAAAATTTTACAAACTATTTTGAGGTGTACTCTCCTCCATTATCTGACCTAAGTATCTTGATCTTTCTTTCAGAAATATTCTCTATTAAGGATTTGAATTCCTTGAATTTACTAAACACTTCATCTTTTGATTTCAAAAAGTAAACCCGGGTTTTATGAGAATAGTCATCAATAAAAGATACATAGTATACATACCCACTCATGGAGGATGATGACATTGGGCCACACACATCTGAGTGAATGAGTTCTAAGACTCCTTGTTTACTGTCTCTCTTCGTAAAATGGTTATGGATGTTCTTCCCTTGTGCACATCCATTTCACACACCTTCATGGTCAACCTTGAGTTCTGGTAGACATGTGACTGCCTTGCTTACATATGGTAATGCCTTTTAGTTGATGTGGGCTAATATTATATGCCAAAGTTCACATGGATTCTCAATGGAGTGGGTCATGGTTGCTTCTGAGTGACCCTTTATCTTATACAAGCCACCTTCTTCTTTTCCAATAACAATTGCTTCTTCCATGGTTTTTCCTTTAGCCCACATAAGAACTTCTCCATCTATAAAGGAAACTCTAAAGCCTTTCTTTTCTAAAGATGATATGGAGAGTAAGTTCTTTTTCAAACCTGTTACATAGAGTACATCCTTCATATTCATTGGAGTCCCTAAACTAAGCTTGTAATTTGATTCTCCTACTCCCTTGATAGGGTATTGATAATCATCTCCAAGTGTAACTTTCTAAGAAAACTTATTTTCTGAAAGGAAAGAGAGAATGTCTCTTTGACCTATCATGTTCTTGGAAGCACCACTATCAATGAGCCAAGTGTCCTCACCAGGTGATATTGATCCTAAGAGGGCCAAGATTAAGACATAGTCTTCAATTCGTTCTTTTATCATCTTTGTGGGTGGCTCTTCATCTTCAATTGCATCGGCATGATACCTCTTGTTTTTCTTCGTGTATTCTTCTCGTCTATCTAGAAAATGTTTCACAATATGTCCCATCTTGTTACAATGGTAACATTGGTAGGATGAGAAATATTTTCCTCTTCTTTGTCCTTTCTAAAACTTCTGGAATCTCCTTGGTTGAGATTCTTTATGTATGAATTTTTTTGGGGGGTGAGACTCCTTATGAGTTTGTTTCTAGAAGTAAGACTTATTTCTTCCTCATTTAGTGTGAGTATCTAGGGCTTGATCTTCATCTCTTGATAGAAAATCTTCTCGGTTAGCTACTCTTGATTCTTCTTGAATACATTCTTCCTAAACACTGTCAAATTGTAGTTTCTTCTTTTTGGCACAAATAGTTTGGATGAATGCATCCCAAGGTCTTGTGATACCATTAAGGGTTGTCATTATGAGTTCGTATTCATCTATAGTATCTCCAATTGCTTCTAGCTATTCTTTGAATTGTGATATTCTGGAGAAATATTCCTAGATTGACTCTCCTTTCTGCATCCTTGTATTCTTGAGTTGAGTTCTTAGATTCATCTTCTGATTTATTTTATTTTCTTCATATAATATGGTTAGGGAATCAAACATTTATTTTGAAGTCTTCTTTGAAGACACTTAAGGAATCAAGTGATCTTTGATAGAATTTGCAATGATTCTTTTGGCCCTAATTATGTCATTTTGGTGTTTTTCTTTAGTTGCAGGATCGGCGGGTTCTGGTACATCTTCTTTAACGAATATTTCTAGTTCATTCTTTTCAAGAATGAGTCCAATCTTATACTTCTAGGAATGAAAGTTTTCCACACCTTCTAGCCTGTCAAAAATCTTAGTGCTTGCATAATTTTTTTACCTGGAGCTAGGAAAATGACCAAAAAATGAAAGTGCTCAAAATTGAATTTTGAACTTACTAGGCGGTGAGCTTGGCTGAGGCGAGTAGCCTAGTGTTTTTAGATTTCAAAAAATTTAATTTTTTCCCCTCAAACTTGACCAACGGATTTCTGGACTCGTGCTTTTGGTTTTCTGGTACTTTTGGTACTTTGGTACTTTTGTTTTTTGGTACTTCTGGTACTCTAGTACTTTTGGTTTTCTGCTACTTTTCGTACTGGAGAAAAATAGGGTTTCACTTTTCGGGAGATCTAACCACTGAAAAGGTGCGATGAAGGTGCCAAAGAGTTCCTTGGGATAGAGCACACTTTTCTAGATGGCTCTTGGGCTGAAATTCCACTTCAATAAAAATTTGTAATTTTCATGTATGACAACAATGACATTTTTCTTCTTCTTGTGAAATATGCTCTCTTCAGCTTAGCTCTGATACCATGTTAGAGTTTAAGATATTATTAGGTTTCTTTTCAATTCACTAGATAACCATAACATAGATAGGATCATTGAGAAAAGCACATTCACAAGAGACACATCATTTATCCCGGGAAACCCTCATGGGGAAGAAAACCCAGCAAAAACTTCCTTAATATAGATAGCCAATACAATGCCAAGAGAATAAACCAAACACTACAGAAATTCCTCTCCCAAGTAATGTACCTCTCTCTCTCTTCCTTCTTCTACAACTGCAGCTCCAAACTTGTGCTCTGGATGATCAAGTGAGCGAGTGAACAAATGAGGCATTGGCCTCCTTTATTTATACAATTTTGGCAGGTGCTGAAAGGAAGTGTCTTTTCACTGGCAGGCCGACTTTTCTTTCTGGGTGGTTAGAAATTCTAGGGGCCGACTTCTCATTTTGCATATTACAATTAGGCTTTGACCAATCCGCAAAAGGGGATTTGGTCATTTACACTGCCCAACATGATCAATCCACAAAAGGGGATTGATCTAATGAATAATACATCAATAATAAATAGAATACTCTTTTCAGTTACAATATTTCAACTATTTCAAGACATGAAAACTAGCGAATGAGAATATGACACACGGTAAGTTGAGGATCGTGACATATGGCAGAAAATTGTGCAATGAAACATGGCAATGAGGTGGACCATTCCCTTGATGACACATGGGTGTGACTCCTTGATGATATGGCATGAGATGGATGATGACAAGATTCCAAAATTATTTTTTTATTCGATAATTTTCCAAGGGTTGAATCCTCCAAGCTTCATAATTACTTATCTTCTCGTGTTTCTTTCTAAGTGCATCAGACACTTAGTATTATATATTATGAAGAATATAGTATCCCAATGCATGTGGGATATAATTTTAAACCAAAAGGTTGAATTTTATGAACGGAAGCATGAAAACCAATCCAAGGGATGAGATTTTTCCATCAATTTTGATCGACAGTGGCTGAGTTTTGATCTTGCAGAGGCCATAACTTGAGCTTCGGGTGTCGGAATCATGCAAAATTTATACCGTTGGAATTGGGCATTGCATCAATAACCACACCATGATATGATTAAATAAAAAAATACGCACCATCATAGGATTATTTTGAAAAATATACTATGGTGTGCTCCATGGTATATTGACGTACCAGTCAACACACATGCTCTTTTGGGACACACCGTGATAGGGTTATTTAAAAAAAAATATCATCTGGTGCACATGTTAAACCTAGAATCACTGATGGTGCTAATACTAGAGCACATCGTGACATGGTTAAATAAAAACATTTATGCACCATTGTAGGATTATTTCAAAAAACATATGTTGGAGCACTCCATAGTATATTGACGCACCGAGGGGCACCGTTTCTCCAAAGGGCGCACCGTGTTAGGGTTATTTTTTTTTTAAAAATAACCGGTGCCCTATGCAACATAGACTCACCAGTGCATAGAACAATATATACATCGGTTCGCTCGATAGTAATCAAAAGCACGATGCGCACTGTCTTTGGGTTATATGTAAAAAAATATTATATGATGCGCTATGTAAATATTGTAGCACCAGCGCATTCAATCGTCGAGTGAAACGAAAGAGGGCTTAATAAAAAGAAATTTACCGGCCATAAAATTCATTTTTCCATTTTCAGTGTTGTAGAGTTCAAAAGTATCGGTGCCACTTTTGTCTCTATGAAGTGCCCTGTCATAGTTGCTTCCCTTGCTTTCCTTCCTTTTGTTTGTTGTTGTGTGAGTTTCTTTCGAATTTTTCCAAACGGTGGGAAAATTTGTTTTTTTTTACTATGTGCCAACCATGCCTCCCCGACGATAAAATTTCCAGGTAATATCTTTGTTTCTTTATAACTTAAGTTTTTGGCGGATTAAAATTTAAAATTGAGTCAATTTTTCACTGTTTAAAAAATAAAATAAAATTCTGTGAGGTGCGTTTGATACATTTGGCTCACACCGCGGTCAGTGCCCCCTGTAAATTTATAGGGCACAATGCAACATAATTTTAAATTTCTCGGCGGTGCATAGGTAAAGAGGAATGCACCGACGCGTGTGCTTATTGATGCACCATGTAAAATTATTTAGCTATTCAGGGGTGCATCTCAGTACCTCTAATGCATCGATCTATTACGATACATGACGCACCACATGAATCAACTATATTATTTTGCATGGTGTGTTAGTAAGTGTGTGCATCGATACATTCATATTTACAAACACACCTGTTGCACCTCTTTTTTCACCTAAATGAGAAAAATAATGGTGCTTACAAGCCCAGTTGGGTCAGCTAGGCAATATAACAGTGAAGGAAATGGTTAGAAAGATAAAGCATAAAAGATAAGCAAAGAATTAAAATAAGAATGATAAAAACAATTAAACTATAGTGCATAAGAACATAAGAACAAGTAACAAACAAGACCCATGCAACCAATGGAAAGGATTGTATTAGTGGAAATAAAACACCGAAGAGAAAGGGAGACTTTGGGTCCCCTCTTCCTCCAAGGGAGGGCTCTTAGACCCCAAATATTGAGCTCTTATTACAAATGAGGAACTAGAATGAAATGGTGAAGAGAATCCAAAGCACATTCATTCTAGAGGTGATATGAATGGCTAAGTGCAATGGTACTAGCATACACTTGATGAGGAAAGAGGATCCTCCAAGAGAATATCAACAACATAACAATACAAATGAATTCCTTGAAAATGTAGTGCACCCATGGCTTCCTTTTATAGCATAACTTTGAGGCATTATTCAACCAACTTTTAGTGTGAACAAGGGGCCATTTAGGGCACCCTTAGGCCTTTGACCAACCACCTAGCCAGATTCAGGCAAGATTTGGATGTCAAATCGACTTGGAAGATGAACCAGAAGTGGGTGGGAGGCCGACCAATATCATAAATGCATCGTTTTGAGGGATGCATAGTTTTATGCCTCCACAGTCGCGCATCGTGTGAATGTGCACTTTTTCTTTCATTTATGAATGGCGCATGTGAGTGCACTCCCTGTGTAGTCTTAACACATACTAATTTTATTGTTGATTGTATAGTTTTGGGCCTTTTGGAAATGCATTTTTGGTCCATGGGTGAACTAATAGTTGTTTGGAGATGCTGGATTCATGTAACCATTTGTGGAGGAAATTTCAGTGATAACATATGCCCCCTGATGTGTGAGGTTAGGAGCATACGTATAGCCGAAATACATCATTGTTTCTTCTACTAATAGTAGCTATGTAAGAAAGAGCATTGTGAGGATTATCAAAAGAGATCCATTGGAAGGAGAGGAGGACCTGTAGGACCCAATCTTTTCCCAGGTTGTGGAAAAAATTAAACTGTGTACAAACGAGGTGGGCATGCCCCATGCTCGTGTCATGTAACTCAAAATATAGTGACTGAAGCTGGTGTGGACGTAGATCACTGCAGTGCCCTCCGGGGCGGTTTGATAATAATAGAGGAAAATTATGATGGTGAACAAGATATGAAAAAAGAAGTAAGGACACCTGTGGGAAGTGTCGATAAATGTGCAGACATTGATAGTTTATCAAATTTCAGAGGTCTTCAGCTAAGATAAAACAATTGCAATAGTTTCAAAGTAAGACCCACTGTAACATGAGATAGTGTTTAAGTTGAATGTTAAGGGGGTCAATGACAATAGAGAAAAATGGTGGTTTTCCCTATGTCATCCAAGACTACACATTGTAAAGGTAATGAGAGTCAAGATACGACCGCCCTTCTGGAAACTATACTGATGTCGATAGAAAGGGAGGCATCACTTCGTGAAGTGGAGGGCTTCACAGAATTCACTTGGATAAAATCAGGAACTGATGAGTAACATGGATGAAGTCTAGGAGTAGTGAGACTCAAGACTGTCATTGGTTGGGGAGAGATGTAAAGTGGTAGCAACCATGAAACTGAATCTAGTGTCAAGGGGACAATTAGATGATGCTAAATTGTGCCAGAGGCATGCAAAAATGGATAAACACAGAGATCAAAAGGTGTATGGGATATAGGATACTCGGGGTTGATGGATAATGTCATTGATGTCGGGAAGTGAAAAATTCCCCAACCAAGGGCGACAAGGGTTTCTCTGCCAGGGAAATGAAGGTCGCTAAAAGCGACAACAAAAATATATGAAAATGTGGAAAAAGGGTTTGTACAATTACCAAAAGAATAAAAAATAAGTTGGGATAATTATGCAGATATAGAAATGGGTTCCCCAGTGTAAGATAGCTTGGCCTGATGAGGGTGCAAGCTGCTCGAAAAACAAGTGGAGGGTGGGGGCCCCATAGGCAGGTTTCTATATTAGGGAAATGTATGGAGGACAATCTACAGATGGACAAACTGATGGTGGGTGAAATGGATGGTTAATGATACTGCGGAGGTGCAGTCAAAACTAGAACCATGATGAAGTAATCCAAAATTCCATTGGGTAGGATAGAAAAATGAGGAGAAGGGGTATGTGGCTAGTTCTCGATGATGCGTAAGACTATCGAGACTCCCATCCCTAAAGGGTGAAAACAACATGAGTGTCAAAGTGTTAAGGGGACTATGAATGTGACAACTCATGTGGGGGAGAGTGCTATCGGGTGTCAGTACCAAAATGTAGTGGAGGTGATAGTACTGTAGAGCCAGATATAGGGATCCTAGAGGAAAATATCGGAGGGTGTGACTAGGAGATGCATTTTAATATCAAAGGGAATGACTACATGCTAGTGTCGATAATATACCTAGAAGGATATCGCTGATGTGTAATGATCAAGTACCTACACACATGAAAACCAAATACTCGACGTGAACAATATCTGAAGAGAAATATCATATAATAGTTATTCAATAATATGTGAATGTAAGCATGCATACTTGAGCGTTAGATGAGAACAATGTCCCCTAGGGGCTGAGGATGGAAATTGGCCCGGGGAAGAGAATGCTGTAGGTGATGACATCCTGATCCCATGGCTGAAGACATATCAAAAAAAGGACACCCGGAGCTCCTGGAAATGAGTCTGGAAGTTTGGAAAAATGGACTATATATAGATGTAGGGCCCATAATGCCACCTCATTTTTACTTGTTGTCGTATTGAGTGGACGAGCGATTGTAGAGGAGATTGGGATATTCTGGGAGATCGAGGTAGCCGAGTCAGGATCAACGAGCTTCAGGTTGGTTGTCGTATCCTCCTACATAGAATTAGGGTTTTTTTTGGGGGGCATCGGCTCGTCAGGGGCCGGTGAGACCACCGCGGGGAGATCCGCGGGCAGGAGAATGATGACGGTGTGATGATGCTGGGGAGAGGCTTGCTGATGATGAGAGAATGGCTAGGAAACGTTGTTTTGATGGCCCTGGTGCATGGCCATCGCATTCTCATCCGACATAGGTCGAGGGAGAGTTTGAGGATATTCGTCGCCGCTTGGAGGAGGTACTATAGGGAGTGCCTAAGGTTGCGGTGAAAATATATGAACCATATCAAGTGATGGGGTAAGGGTACTCACTGGTTCTGCTGGAGGAGGGGGTGTATGATTTTGAATAAGGGCCAGTTGGTGAAATCTATATTCAATGATCATAGGACATTGATATGTGAAATGATCAAGTGATTCACATAGAGAGCAAGGACATCTCATACGCTCATTGACTGAGGTCGTGACATAATGTATGTCAGTGACATGTGTTGGGGTGATTTCTTGCTGAAATCTCTAGTGTACGACTGTTAGCATCTGTCGAAACTAAGGTAACGTTGGACAATGGTGTGTGTAATGGCCATATTCTGAACAGATGGTGCATGAAAATTTGGTTCGCAGTACTTTTCTACTTGTGTTCTGGGAGATAGAGGTAGTACTGGAGGAAACAACAAGTAGTGGTGGTGCTCGAGGGAGTTGAATGAGATTACGTAACTCAGGGAGAGATGGGCACTTGTTGGTGGGGTTTCTGTCTTTCTCGCATAGCACGCAAGGAGGTTGGACACGTGGGGGAAGTGGAGAAATGGGCTCCTTCTTTTTTTGTCTGCCCCCAGTTGTAGAAGGGGTGCTAACGAGTAGGGGTGTGGGTGGGATGGTGTGGGTAAGTATGGGAATTTTCATCGAGATTGCTTCTATTTGGGGAGGGAGGGATGGTTGAGGGACCATCTCAGGTGGATGTAGATACCATATTAGGATTGCTAACATCATGTTAGAAAGGGTGAGCATTGTGGCTACTTGGAAAGCTTGTACACCCAGTGGAGGGTAAAAGAAATGGATTTGGGTAATGGCTTGGGGGACTATTTCCCAAACCGGAATATGGCCTTGGGGGAGGGGAAGATCAAGAACGGGTAGAGTTGAATAAGGTCGAGGAGATTCCTGAGGAAGGATTTATGTGACTAGTGGGACGTCAGGGATGAAAGGGGCCTTAGTGGAAGGGAGAGTATCTTCAGTTGTCGTTCCTTTGGTGGAGATGACACATACTTGTGTAGAAGGATGGATGAGTGGTGGTGCTCCATGGTATGTCCTTAGTAAGGATGGGTCCTTAAAAATTATAGGGCCCAGATTAGTGTGGACGAAAGGGAGGATGTTGTCAATGTTGGATGAAGGGTTAGGATCATAATGGGATACCTAATCAATGGTAATGGTATTTCCTTTATGGGGAAACATCATGGTTTAGAACACAGAAGAGGTGACTGCCTTCATATCATACATGTAGCTACGACCAAAACAAATATTGTAGTCAAGTGGGGCATCGATAACCTCAATGTCAATAAGGATAGTTTTTCCCTTGAGTTCGACGGGGACATTTTGGAAGAGCCCCTTGGGAGACGAAGGTCGTCCGTCGTAAGCCCTCATAGTAATAGCGGATGGTATTATCTCTGGAGAGCCAAGTTTTAGCCAAGAAGTTTTGGACATGATGCATGTGGATGCACCTTCGTCAATGATGCAGCGGTGAATGGTGATGTTCCAGATTTTAACCAGTATTTGAAAAGCGACGAGAGTGGGGAGACAGGGTTCTCCATTGTCGAGATCAAATGTGATGAGTCGAGTATCGACAGGGTTGACTGCCCCTAGAGTGGAAAGTAATGACTTCCATTGAGGAGGACAGGTTTGAAGAACTTCTAAGACTGACATGGTAGTAGGGGATTTGGCCAAGTCGTTGACCAGAATATAATTGTGGGCTGCCCTAGTTTGAGGGTTGTCGACATTCCTTCGAAATGGGATGCGAGGGATGTGAAGAGGTGTTTCAGTATTAGGGCACAGAATCATCAAAGGTGGGCCAACCATGACTGGGGTGGCCTCCAAGGTAGTGGGAGTCGGGTCAGAGGGTGCGTTGTATTGATGACTGCACGTTTGTAGAAGGACCTCTTCCTCACTAGTGAGGAGGATAGTTTGATTTGCCGAAGTGCCTAGGTTGTGATATGGTCCTACCTGTGGTGGGGCAGGGTGCATATCTTGTTGGGTGTTCATCACCCCTTGATTTGGTATGGGGTTTTGCAACACGGCCGGGGGTGGGTGCTTCACATATTGTTATGGGGCCTACTGGGGGGCAGGCAGGGCTGGAGGATGTGGTCCATTACCAGATTCTTTCATCTGTTTGAAGTTTGTGATTTAGGGGAAATGGTGAGTATAATGACCATGCTCACCACAAAGGGCACAAGGGAAGTTTGTCTGAATATTTTTGTTGTTCTTTCCTTGGCGTTTGTTTTTATTTGCCCCTTGAGGGTTTTGGTTCCCCTGGTTCTGGTTGCCCCCTGCAGGTTGGTTGGTTTCCTCCTAGTCCGAGATTATTATTGTTTCGTTTTTTCCCTTTCTTTCTGGCATTGTTCGACTGATGGGATGGATTATCCGTATTTAGTTGTTCAAAATTTTGGTATTATTGAATGGGAGATGGTTGAACAAAGTTAACCCCAGCATGTGGTTGTCCTTGTGATGAAGGAATAGGCTTGGGGGGACCAGGAAATGGAAAGTATGGAGTATATTGTGGTAACAATCCATAGGATGCATAGGAAGGCGTGGTGGTTTCACTAGTTCTTAGGGTGTGAGCAGAGGTGGAGGGGGTACCATAATTAGGTTGAGCTATGAGGCATATTGTGGGTGTTGGAAGTGGTCCACTAGTGGGCGAAGGAAATGTCAAGGGGTATGGTTGTGGATAAGGGGTAGGATTATAATAAGGGGGTCCATCGTATGTAGGTGGGAATTGAGGGGTTCCATACATTGGTGGTTGTTGGGGATGTGAATTTTGGTGTGTAGTGGTACCAATCAATCCATTTGTTGAGTGAGACATCCCAGGTTTGTCCTGGCCAAATGGCACGAGTCTCGGGGCATCAGGTAGTACTGTATACAAGTACCCTGACTGTGAGTAAATGAGTTCAAACTATTGGGCCTTCCTAATGGCTTCTTCTTCATACTAGGGGAAGGTGGTGGCCACATCTTTGGCAAGGAGGGAAACAAGTGATTTGAAGAACCAATTGAGACATTGTTGTGGAGTAGCTTCCGATTTGCAGAGACTACGCCGTCGATGCCATTCATGAATGTGGTCAGTGATGTGCATGGCAGAGTTTTGTTTAAATTTCGAGAGTAGTTCGAGGCCATTGTCATGATGAATTGGTAGTTGAAAGAAGGTCAAGAATGCTTTGGACAAGGATTCAAAGGTCACATGAGACCCAGAGTTTTCTTCTACATACCACTTAGTTGATGGGCCAGTGAGTGTATGTTGAAATAACCTCAATCGAACAGAACCATCCGTGATGTTTTTTGAAGAGCACCATAAGTGAAAGGTCATGATATGGTTGGCGGGATCATCTCCCGGTTTTCCTTCAAACTTGGGGATGTCTAAAGGTAGTTTGGTAGGCATTGCTGGCCATGTGGTGTTGTGCAATATAGGATCATTGGTGAGTTTAGTCAGATATGGTATGTTGAGGGAAGCCAAGTATGGCATCTGAGGTTGTGGCAAAGGATTAGTTCCAGCCATAGTGTGAGTTTTTTTCGTACCTGATCCTTGAGGGGGACTAGGTTTGTTTGTACTTCCCGCTTGAGAATAAGTTGCCCCCTTGCTACCGTGGAAAGGAGAGTGTGGGGATGTTTGACCTTGGGAAGTGGACCCAAGTAGAGTGGGACCAAGCAAAGTTGATCCCAAGACAGTAGCACTCACAGGGGTGTGGGGAAGTATGGCTGATGAGTTGGCAAGACTAGGAACTCCCCCTAGAATGGGAGGGAGATTTAGAAAGTGATTGGAACAACGGGGGTTATGTAGGTCCCCTATGATGTTCGACTAGCAAGGTGGATGTGTGAAAATGGTGATGAGAGAAATTAATGAACAAGAGTCTTTGTATAACTTGGACCTTCACAATATATCTCACAATTGTATGTAATCACAAGAACATCATACATAAATCAATTGATAAAGAAGCATACATTTGGGTAGGTGGATTTTTTCCATGTGGGAGAACAAAAAAAAACAAATGCTCATGTCCTAAAAGATGTAACGTCCTTCCTCTCAAACAACACTGGACCTTCCAATAGCACTTAATAGTGGGGTCCGAAGCCACCAAAAGAGGAACTAGTGAAGGATGAAGTAAGCAATTATAATGAGGGGTAGAGAGTGCATATCCCGAAAGAGTTGGTGATATTTCCCAATAGCCACACAAAATCCGATCAAGGTGCAATTGCAGCCCACATTTTCACTTGGGTAGATGTCCTAAAATTTGGTCACTAGGTACCTCAGTCAAAGTGCGGCATTTAGATTTTTGGCCTAAGAAATGGGTCACGAGCTGGATCCTGTCCAAGAGGTGGGTTCCTCAAGGGGGGACGCATAGAACAACCAGACCTCGGCCTTCAACCCTTCATGGGTATCTCGCTGCCTTATGGTGTTAGGAACACTTGACTTGGAGGATTTAAAGTTCCCTATTTGACAAATTCTATTGTTTGAAGATGTGAGAACCAAATAACGGGGATTTATTTGGATGCCTATCCCCGAAATCCTACCTAGACTAAAAAATTTCTTTTGGCATCTTCCGTGGAGGAAAAATTAGTGAGTTTTTTAGAAAAATTTTAGGTGTGGTTGTTTTAAATATTGGGGGTGTGAGACAATCTCATTGAAATTAAGTGGGAGTGGAAAGTTTCGTCAAGAAAATGGTGGGGTGTTTTGGAATCCCTTTGGATGAAACTAAATTTAACCTCCACGTTTCGAGATGAAACTGAGTGAGTAGTGAATTTGTGTGTGAATCAAGTGAAAGTGTGCCAATATTTTTAATAATTTAGGTGTCACCTTGTTGCATGTGGACTTTGCTTGTTCCTTACAAGTCCTGATTACCTAATTAACTAAATTTCATTGGTACAACCTTGCGGAATTTTAAAGTACCTAGGAAACTAGCATGTGGGTATGTGGGTCCTTACTATTCCTTTAACTCCCTAATGTGATTTAATCTAAGAAATCTTTGAAACTATCCTAGATTGTGGACATGTGGGCATGTATGGGCCTATTACAAAACCTTTAAAACTCCCCTAGTGATTTAATCTACGAAAGTAAATTTCAACACTATCCTATCTTTGTAGCATGTGGGCATGTATGGGCCCATTAAAATCTTAAGATGTGTTTGAAAAAATAAACTAAGAGGAGTCCTGAGGGGGCTTTTGTCCTCTCCTAAAGATTTTGTCTTTTTTAAGGGAGATGAAATTTTCCTTCAACCTCTTTCTAATTCTCAATATCGCTTTGGGGTGCGAGAGAAGAGCATACTCAACGATTGATATCCAATTTCTGGTCCCAATGCAAGTTTTATATATGAAAATGATTCCAACTTATACTCTTACTCAAAGTAAGCCATCCATGTGGAAAAATGAAACCAAAAGAGGAAATAATGATTTTAACCCCCAAAGTGCCTATGTTTTGACTAATCCCTTTATATGGAGAGGGAATGTAAGTGTGGTGCAGATTACAATGTGCATGAAATCAATTTTAAGAAGGCTATAGGCCCTCCACAAATCACAAAAATCTTACAATATGTGTTTTTCTACACAAGTGCGCGGGTCTCATAGTAGACAGAGGCGTTGTGAGCGCCAATGCAAGAACCAAAGACAACTTATTGGCATAGGTGCACAGAGGGAGTTGTGCAATATAGTGGGTTTGGCACACATGTACTGAAGACACGCCTACAGGTTAAAATATGTGTGCATTGTCTATTACATGTCCGTGAAGAAAATTCTGGATGAAATTCTCTCTTCTCATCTTTGAATTTGGCTTTTTCCAGGTTGACTTGGGCCAGTTATGGTTCCTGCAATTTAAATAAACAAAGAAAAATAAAATAATGGTGCTTACAAGCCCAGTTGGGTCAGCTAGGAAAGAGAGTAGTAAAGGAAAGGGTTAGAAAGATGAAGCATAAAAGATAAGCAAAGAATTAAACTAAGAATGATAAAAACAATTAAACTATAGTGCATAAGAACATAAGAACAAGGAACAAACAAGACTCATGCCACCAATCGAAAGGATTGTATTAGTGGAGAGAAAACACTGAAGAGAAAGGGAGACTTTGGTTCCCCTCTTCCTCCAAGGGAGGGCTCTTGGACCCCAAATATTGAGCTCTTCTTACAAATGAGGAACTAGAACGAAATGGCGAAGAGAATCCAAAGCACATTCATTCTAGAGGTGATATGAATGGCTAAGTGCAATGGTGCTAGCATACTCTTGATGAGGAAAGAGGATCCTCCAAGAGAATATCAGCAGCATAACAATACAATTGAATTCCTTGAAAATGCAGTGCACCCATGGCTTCCTTTTATAGCATAACTTTGAGGCATTATTTAACCAGATTTTAGTGTGAACAAGGGGCCATTTAGGGCACCCTTTGGTCTTTGAATAGCCACCCAGTCGGATTCAGTCGAGATTTGGATGTAAAATCGACTTGGAAGCTGAACTAAAAGTGGGTGGGATGCCGACCAATATCATAAATGCGTCGTTTTGAGGGATGCGTGGTTTTTTGTGTTCACATTCGCGCATCGTGCACATGTGCTCTTTTTCCTGTGTTTCTGAATGGCACATGTGTGCATGCTCCCTGTGTAGTCTTAGCACATGCTTATTTTATTGCTGATTGTATAGTTTTGGGCCTTTTGGAAATGCATTTTTGGTCCATGGATGAACTAATAGCTGTTTGGAGATGCTAGATTCCTGTAACCATTTGTGGATGAAATTTCAGTGATAACAACATTGTTTTAAAAAATTGGCATTTTGTCACTTTGCGCTTGAGACGAGCAAAGTTCTCTCACACAAAGAATATCCAATATAAATAGGATAGTACATAGAAATCCATATAGGATAATAATAATATGAATAATGATTATAATATGATATGATATTACAATGAGAAGTGAGGGCCTTAAATACCTACATAGGGGTTCCCTTTCATGAAGAGATGCATCCTTTCATTAGGATGTCATGACTCTTCATTATTAATTATTATTTATTTATATCTATTTCTATGTATATTGTGTTCATAACATTTCCTTCCCCTTAAAAATGTTTTCTTCTCAAAGAATACTTTATGGAAGACTTATCTCTTGCTCTGGCTTGTAATTATTGTCTCCTTATTCTTCATTATTAAGTTAGTGATAATTGAGGACCTAAGATGATAGGATCTTATAAGCGCTAAGTTGAACTATTGAATTGTAAAGAAGTCTTCCCACCCTAATTTGATATTCTGTAGAATTGGGAATTTATAGGGTTCTTGGAAAGAAATTGATGCATTTCGACTCCCATGACAACTTCTACTTTGAGAACCAATTGTAGTGAAAGTAATATTCTTTGGAATATCAATTATTTATTTCTATTGATACATTGATTGGTTGAAGTATCGACTTTTTTGATTAGGATGTCGATAAGGCATCCTCACAACTTGATATTTATTTTTTCTACTTATATATTTTTCTTGATTATGTTTTGGAATTGAGTCTTCTTCATACCCCTGTATTGTATCTACTTCGACATTTGAAGAACTATTTACATCAGTTGGATTCTCATTCTTTTGATTTGTAAGGTTGACTAGGTCAGTATTAATTCCTTTATCCAGAATTGGGATTTTTACATCCAAAGACTTCTATAATTTCATAGGTTTAGTCATTACCTCTTTATCGACTATTGATGTTTAGTGATCTAGCTCTTCTTGTAAGTACTTCTTATCATGCTTAAGCATTTTAATTTTTGTTAGTAAATCTTAATTATGTTGTTTTAATCATAGACATTCTTCTTTATCTTTTGACTTGTCGTCTTCATTTTTTTATTCTAGATTCTCCTTTCTTTCGTCCTTTAATATTTTAATTTGTTCTAGTAAATTCTAATTAAGGTTCCTTAGGAAAGAGATTTCTTCCTCTTCTTCGGTTAATTTCTCTTTGAGACCTTGATTTTCTTGTTCCAACTTTTGAAAACATCACTTCTTCTCCTTAGACTTCATGATTTTTGCAAGTAGTTTCTGATTATGATTTCTTAGGAGAGAAATATCTTTCTCTTTTTCAATGATGATCTTGTCACAATCTTTCTGTCGATCTTGCAAGTTTTGTATTGACTTATGGTTATCTTGAAGGATCACTTTTGATATTTCCTTTAAGTCTTCTGATGATGGAGCTTATGAAATTGACTTCATTGTAACATCATGCAATGTGATTTTCTTCTTCTTATAAGAAAATGTCGAAAAAATTGCTCCTTGTGTTGAAAATAAAAGTACCCAATGTATCTACCCAAGTTGACGCTAGAATTATATCAACATTGTCTTAATACATTGATACCACAATGAATTGAATTATGAATTTGTAATCACCAATAGATAGTTGTAGGTTTTTAATTTCATATTTCTCATCGGAAATAAACATGTCATTTTTAATTATATTTGGTTCTAAAACCAATAATTGGTTCGCTAGGTCAACATTAATGTGATTTTTTCTAACGTTTGGGAAAATAGTGATGCTTATATTCTTTCCTTGAATAATCTCATATATTCTTTCTTTGAATAATCTTCCTTGTTTTTCACCATAGAACTCCATTTATATAATTATTAGTTAAACCTTGATTATCCTTCTACTTTATATCTCTTCTTAAAACCTCTTTTTTTCTTATATATGTATATATATAAATTTAGTAAACTTTGATACTTTTTACAACCCTTGTATTTCTTTGGTATAAAAAAATAAAAGTGCCTTCCTTTTAAGTAAAAGCTTGCATTTTTAAGTATCATTTTTACTTTAAAATTTTATATCCACTTTTTAATTGACAAAACCTTTTATATCTCTTTCATATATATATTCAAACTCTTTTCACCTTAAATGATATATGTATTTTCCTTTTTGATATAACTCCTTTTTCCTATGCTCCTTTCACTTTATAAATAAATATCTTATAAAATACCCTTTTCTCTTTATTATTACATCTTCCAATATATCTCTTTTAATAACTTTTCACAAATGAACTTAAGAATGGACCACCATAAAATTTTCTCCTTATATATTTTTGTATATGATAACTTCCACTTTATACGAATCGTATTTCTAATCCTTTTTATCGACTTTAACTTAGGTAAAATATTTTTTTTTAATATTTTCCACCACACATTAACTTTACAACAATATAAGTTATAAAGC
This sequence comes from Picea glauca, assembly GCA_000966675.3. NCBI lineage: Eukaryota > Viridiplantae > Streptophyta > Pinopsida > Pinales > Pinaceae > Picea > Picea glauca. The sequence continues at coordinate 326,548 of JZKD02S2394151.1, forward strand.
ATATTATCCCCTCTTTATGGGCATTTAACTCGCTGATAAGATACCTTTATTTTTTATTCTTTAAAATAAAAAATCATTATTTGAGTATTTTGGAGGGTCGCGACTCTTTGACTGATACGGTCACCACCTTCGACTTATTCCCACTGGCCTATGCTACACTATCAAACAATTTCTTAAATTTATGACAATTGTGATTGCTAACAATGTCCTAACATGTTAGACAACGACACTTGTGTGAAATTCAAATGGTGGCCTCCTTCCTTAATAGCGTCTGGTAAGTACGGATGTACGGTGACTGTAGGTACGACAACATAGATGGTACAAATGACGACTGTAAACAACAACAATTATTATTATTATTTTTTAAATCATGATTGTATGGGAGATCAATAGCAATGGAGTGGTGAATTCAATGTATAATCAATTGTACAACGAACATAATTCAAGAGTTGTATATAGGATATACAGATTCCTTATTTATGTAATATTATTGCAGCGAGCTAGTTTTCTTTGGGTATGTCCCTTATATATATATATATATCTTAAATTTTTATTATTTTTTAATTTTTAATTAAATTTCATAATGAATAGATGTTATGGGTAGATTTTTTTTCGTTTTCTTATTTTTTTAGTTTTTCTGGGTAGCGCATTGTTTTATTTCCGGAGTTTAAAAAATTTGCAGCAGAATAATAATTTTTTTTACGGAATCGATTTTTTTAAATGCCCAAGGGCTGGTTGGTGATCAAGGATGAGATCAGAAGAAATTTGAGAATGGATTTTGGCCAAAATACAAATCAACCAATGGTCGGAATCAGAAAATGAAGATTTGAAAAGAGTGTGGCCAATGGCTAGGATCAGATGCGCTTTGATACCAAATGAGACGAACAAAGTTCGCTCACACAAAAAATATCCAATATAAATAGGATAGTACACAAAAATAAATATATGATAATAATAATATGAATAATGATTATGAGATGAGATGATATTACAATGAGAAGTGAGGGCCTTAAATACCCACATAGGGGTGCCCTTTCATGAAGAGATGCATCATTTCATTAGGATGTCATGACTCTTCGTTATTAATTATTATTATTTATTTATATCTATTTCTATGTATATTGTGTTCATAACAGTGCCCTGTAAATTCTCTGTGTGCACCGTTAGTAGTGCAAGCTGAATGACTTGAACACACTGCCCAAAACAATTAGATCAAAAATTGCAAAATCCCATACTCATCAATTTTAAAAAAAAATGGTGGGGCAGTGCATCATCGTTAGGTAAACGTACCAGTGCATTTAAGCAACATGTATGCACCGCCTTAAGTAATTTAAAAAAAAATGTTGTACGGTCCGTTAGTATTTTAATTTTTTATTTTATTTTAAGCGATGCGTAGGGTAGTCATAGTGCATTGGTGGGGCGGTGCGTCAATGTTAAAAAAGTTCATCTTCGTTACTTAAACACACTGGAGAATATAAGGAACGTATACGCATTGCCTTAACTAATTTAAAAAAAAATATTTTACAGTGCGTTATCATTTTAATTTGTTTTTATTTTAAGCGGTGTGTAGGATAATTGTAACAGACCGGGGCATGGGTTTACCTGACCACATTGGTGTAGTAGGGTTATACAATGCACCACATAAAATAACATAAAAAATTTATACGGTGCCTTATTTTTCATTGGCACACCGTGGGTAGTGTTCACAAGTTATGTGTGCACTGCGACAAATGGTTGACTATTTTTCAGGTGCACTGGTTATGACATTTACTTATTTTTTGAAGCAAGTCATTTTTCCGTATTTATAAATAAATTTCTCATTTAGTATATTTTTTTATGTTTTATGTATGAGTGAGGCTGATATATTTCATATTTTCATCATGCAGAAACATGAGTGGAGAGAGCAACAACAATAGTAGCAGCAAGGGGTGGACCTATACAATGTTTTACGGGAATGGGAGGCAAGGGAGAGGGAGAGGGATTTGTATCCTCACCCTAATACTGCATCGACTCATGTTCTCTTGAGGAATGTAGGCCTCCTTAAGTACTATGAGGAGGATACATCCTTTAAGGGGCACTATGTGTTGTTGGTGCATCTAATTCATCGATGGGATGTCCATCGACATGTTTTCTGTGTGGGTTCGAATCAGTGGTACAATCCCCTTGAGGAGGATATTTACTTTATCATTGAGCTATCTAGGAGAGGGGAATATTTTCCCCGGTTCCTAGATGTCCCAGTAGGTGTTGCAATTGAGATTCAACTTATGTACTCTAAGTGATATATTGGGGCTGATGTACTATACTAGTTGATTTTCAGGTATCTGGTTGACAACTGTGGATCACATCTTTCAATGCAGAGTAGGTTATCTCCATCTCACTATTAGTGACAACCATAACACACTTTACTAATGATGGGAATCACATTAGTTTCCTTGTTTTGTATTATGTTGATTCGTTGGTACAAAGGCCACGGTGTATCATACGGTCTTCCATTTTTTTGCGGTAGTTTTGTATATATCTAGACATATGTCGCACTATGATATGTGGGAGGTCAAACTTACCTTTTTCCTCAGAGTTGTTTTTCTTATTTTTTGAGAGGTTTCTGGAGATGAGGTCGACTTTTATCCATCAACTTGCTAGGTCGAGGACTCAAGTTCAGATGCATATGTGGGCAACGATGATGCCCAAAAGGGGCCAGCTGCAGTTTCTGGCCGATATTTCCCCAGGTGCAATGGGGCTACTAGGTAGTAAGGAATATCACATGTTCATCATGGTGTCATGTTCTTACACAGGTTTGGATTGAGGATGTCCAAACATTCTCTTCAAAACCAGATGAGTCACCATATGATAGAGGTGTTGACCAAAATTTGGTCATCTATATTTTCATGTGCTTGGTTTCATAAAATACTTGGTATCAAAAGAAGACATTTTTTGAAATTTTATAAGTTCAATCTGCAACCCTCAGTCTCATCTTTGTCATGCACCTTTCGGATCAGAAATCTATTTCCGTATGCCGAAGTTATTCGAGATTTGGTGTGAAGGTATGACGGAGAAATTTTTAAGAATTTTTCTAGGTATCATGTTCTCCTCTCCATTTTCGAATTTTGGTTAAGTATTCTCATCACTTGTTTCTCTCACCTTTCACCTCTATCCATTTCAACACTTAACCATGTTTCCACTTTTTTCCCTCTTTCTTTTATCCTCTCTTCTCTCCCTTTCTAGTTACTATAGTTAGCCATTTTTGCAGCCGTAGGTTGCCAGGTTGAAGATTTCATATCCCATGTTCCGCAATATACATTTTTCACCCAAAGTTCCATGATCTGCATTTTGACCATCAGATTTGTCGCGGATTCCAAGCCCTTAATATTTTTATTCCTTCTACATGCAAGCCGACTGACAACCTTTTTGCACTCAACATATGTTTGATCATCCATAACCGTGGGTTGGGAGGTTCATGAAATGTTTTATATTCAAATACTCTCTTGTTCATCCCCGCAACCTACAAACTATCCCATCGACCTCTATTGCCCACAATTATCCCTTATCCCCTCTTGTCCCATTTCCCACAATGTACTATGAGGAGGATACATCCATTAAGGGGCACTCCATGTTGTTGGTGCATCTAATTCATCGATGGGATGTCCATCGACATGTTTTCCATGTTGGTTCGAATCAGTGGTACCATCCCACTGAGGAGGATATTTACTTTATCATTGGGCTATCTATGAGAGGGGAGGATTTTCCCCAGTTCTCAGATGTTCTAGTAGGTGTTGCAGTAGAGATTCAACTCATGTACTCTAAGTGATATATTAGGGTTGATGTACTATACCAACTAATGTTTAGGTGTCTGGTGGATAACTGTGGATCGCCTCTTTCAATGCAGAGGAGGTTAGGAGCATCTCACTGTTAGTGAAAACCATAATGCACTTTACCAATGATGGGAAGCACATTAGTTTCCCTCTCTTGTATTATGTTCATTTGTTGGTACAGAGGCCACAGTGTATCATATGGTCTTCCATTTTTTTGCGGTAGTTTTGTATAGAGTTGGACATATGTCATGCTATGATACGTGGGAGGTCGAAATTACCTTTTTCCTCAGAGTTGTTTTTCTTATATTTTGAGAGATTTCCAAAGACGAGGTCGACTTTTATCCGTTAGCCTGTTAGGCCGAGGACTCAAGTTCAGATGCATATGTGGGCGGAGATGATGCCAAAAGGGGCCAGCCGAAGTTTCCAACCAGGATTTCCCTAGACGCATTGGGGATACTAAGAAGTGATGTAGATCACATGTTCTTCATGGTGTCGTGTCCTTACACGGTTTTGGATTGGCGAGGATGTCAAAACATCCTCTTCACACCAGACGAGCCACCATATGATAGAGGTATTGACCAAAATTTGGTCATCTATATTTTCATGCACTAGGGTTCATAAAATACTTGGTATCAAAAGAAGACATTTTTTGAAATTTTATAAGTTCACTCTGCAGTCCTCGGTCTCATCTTGTCATGCACCTTTCAGATCAGAAATCTATTTTTGTATGCCTAAGTTATTCGAGATTTGGTCTGAAGGTCCGAAGGAGAGATTTTAAAGAATTTTTCTAAGTATCATGTTCTCCTCTCCATTTTCGAATTTTGGTTAAGTATTTTCATCACTTTTTTTTCTCACCTTTCACCTCTATCCATCTCAAAACTTAACCATTTTTCCACTTGTTTTTCTCACCTTTCACCTCTATCCATCTCAACACTTAACCATTTTCCCACTTGTTTCCCTCTTTATTTTATCCTCTCTTATCTCCCTTTCTAGTTACCATATTTAGTCATTTCTGCAGCCGCGGGTTCCCGGGTTCAAGATTTCATATCCCATGTTCCGCGATACAAATTTTTCACCCAAATTTCCGTGATATACATTTTGACCATCAGATTTGTCATGGATTTCAAGCCCTTAATATTTGTATTCCTTCTACATTCAATTCCGACTGACCACCTTTCTGCACTTAACATATGTTTGATCGTCCATAATCGTGGGTTGGCGGGTTCATGAAATGTTTTATATTGAAATACTCTCTTGTTCGTCCCCATAGCCTACAAACTGTCCCATTGACTTCCATTGCCCACAATTATCCCTCATTCCCTCTTGTCTGATCTCCCATACTTAGTCAAATTCTAAAAGTTATTTCAAGGCATGAAAACCATCGAATGCAAATATGACACATGGTAAGCTAAGGATCGTGACATATGGTAGAAAATTGTGCAATGAAACATGGAGATGAGGTGGAACATTCTCATGATGACACATGGGAGTGACTCATTGATGACATGTTATGAGATGGATGATGAAAAGATTCCAAAATTATTATTTTATTCGATAATTTTCCAAGGGTTGAATCCTCCAAGCTCCATAATTTCTTCTCTTCTCATGTTCCTTGCTAAGTGTATCAAGCACTTTGTATTATATATTATGAAGAATATAATATCCCAATGCATGTGGGATAGAATTTTAAACCAAAAGGTCAAATTTTATGAATGGAAGCACGAAAACCAATCCAAGGGATGAGATTTGCCCATCAATTTTGATCGACAATGGTTGAGTGTTGATTTTACGGAGGCCATAACTTGAGCTCCGGGTGTCGGAATCGCACAAAATTTATACTGTTGGAAAGGTATTTAGACGTAGAAGAAGTTGGTACAGGTTTAAATTTTTTAAAGATGATATATTTTTCTGATAAATTAAAATATCATTCAGATGTAGTTTTAATGGGTTTGGATGATAACTCAACTTCACGAGCTCATATCTTGAGATCCGAACAACAGATTTGGGAATATGAGATGATGAAGAGAACATCAAAATTGGTTTACAGGGTTAAAGAGTTGGTCTTCACTTCCATAAAATTAAATTAATGTCATCATATTTTAATTGGAAACTAATTAAATTGTGCAAATAAAAGTTTATTTAAAAAAACATTTATTAAAAAGGGAAGGGGACCCATTTTGGATATGTATATATTGATGATATAATTTCAATGAAGCACTAATTAAATGGAATATTTCAAGAAGAAACTTGTACAACAATTTCAAGAAAAGAAGAAAACCCTAACTACGCAAGTAGTTAGAAAATCTCTCCATAAAAAGAGAAGAGGGTCTCCATCAAAAGAGGAATAATCAGTATTGTCATAGGGGAAGGGAAGAAGATCAGAGGAAGAAGAAGGCATAACCATGGATACAAAATCACGCTTCTGATAAAAAGAAAGAAATCTCCATCTTCTCCATTTTTTTTGTTTTATGTATTCTTCTACACCACTTCTCATAGTTTTATGCTTGAGTCTGAGAGTTGGGGACAAAAATGAGTTGTTGAGTGTTCTTCTTTTTTATTCTAAGATATTTTCTTATATGATCATGGAGTATTTTCAGCCACCTATATGGCTATCAATTTTTTTTGTGATGAAGACCATGTTTCATAAATAAAACTCCACAAAGAATTTCTTTGGGGTTGATCTCGACCATGCTTTGTAACCTTGTTTTCAGAATATAAAGTATTTGAGGTTGACCTATCAAATTCTCTTTTGATCTTGATTGCAGTACTTTATTGAAATTATTTGAGAGGATCAAATCATTCTCTCCTATAAATAATATATCAATGTATTTATATATTGTTAAGAAGATTGTGTGTGATGTTGATCACAATTTAATCCTGATGTTGAAGCCCCCCTTCAATCTTGTCTTTTGTTGCATATAAATATTGTACTCATGTTATTGAAGAACCATTTTATTTCATAATATCAAGCAATAAAGATTTAGGTTTTGTTGTCTAGAAATCTCCTAATACAAGATATCACGGATATATATTTTAGTCCAAGAGGAGTACCACCTCTCTAAAAATGAAGGGCGACTAATGTCCTCATGAGGTTGTCATTTCGGTCCTGACAGATTCAAGCGTCAACAATTTTGGAAACCATACTAGAGATCGATTTATTTTCAAGATATTTGAGGAACCAAAAGTCTCCATGGATCAAATTTTTGAGAAGAATATTCAAGAAAAATGTTTCTTATTTTAAGCGTGGCTCAACTTTTTTGTGATTTAAAAAAGAGGAGAAGCACCAAAGATTCGAGAGAATGAACTCCCTAGAAACTCCATTGAAAAAATTCAAAATGAAGGGTTTCATTCATGTAATAATTCTTCTTTATATTATTCATCAAGCCCATAAATGGCTTTGCAAGACTCAACAAAAGGGAGAAATACTCAAAGAAGGAGGTGATTTCATAGTACCCCTTTAAATCTACCAAAAGTAGACTTTCAAATGCCCAATATTCCTATTGAAATTTGTTCTACATTTTTGGGGGATGCTTTAGAAGATGCAGAGCAACACTTGATTAATTTTAAAGGTACATGTTATGATTTCAAACTCACTAAAGATAATGTTTTAAGAAGACTTGTTTGCGTAGGTGGGATGAAAATACTTTCGAACCATAATTCAATGAAATAAATTCTTGGATGCTCAAGAATATTGTTGTCTTTGATTGGCTGAGGAGTTTTCAACATAAGAATACATTCATTCTTTTCCTTATTTCCAACCACTTCCAAGGTTCTTGATTCATCAAAAATCTCAAGGTGGTATTGCTCATCATTCTTCTCAAGATTCACTTCTTCCATCAATTCTTCTTGCTGCAACTTCTTTTGTAATGTTTCATCATCTATTACAAGGCTGTAATATTATTGTATATTTGGTGGAGGATCCTCAATTTAATTCTCAAATTTGTTGTTTGAAATATCTTCATATGGAGTATATAGGAGGCTAAAAGTTTCTTCTTATAATTTGGAATTTTCATCTTCGTCTTCAGGAACTTGACTTGACTTAAAAATTTCATCCACTGTTTGATTAGACTCTTCTTCAAAATTGGGAATTTCATTATCTTGCTTCCATATGGGAGAGGATGGGTGGGCAACAACATCAACAAAAACATATGAATACACCTTTGGGATGAACGTTTCTGTAAACAAATCTTCTAACACATCCCATCTAGTAATCGAGTTAGGCATGAATGAACTATATCATTCAAGAGTATCCTTGAATGGCTCCATTGGAAATATTTTAAGAATATTACAAGTCAATGGGATGCTTGAATGGGTCCACTTGGAAATGTTATAAGTCAATGGGATGCTTGAATGGTTGCATGGGAAATATTCTTACACCTAATGTGCCCCTTTCTTTCAAGTAATTTAGGGTAGGTAGATCATGTATGTACATATTTTATTTCTTCAATTCAGTTTTACATAATAAGGAAGTCTTTGTATTGAAGTTTGAAGATAACTCCATGAAAGAAGAAGAATAATAAGAGTTCATTTTGAAGATGACTTCATAGCCCAATGGAGAAGTTAACTGGTCTTAATATTATGGTGTTCTCATCAACTCACAGGGGGTCATTGTCCCATAGTTAGAGCCAGTTGTAGACCAAAATTTGGTCATCTATATTTTCATGCGCTTGGGTTCATAAAATACTTGGTATCAAAAGAAGACATTTTTTGAACTTTTATAAGTTCACTCTAAAACCCTTAGTCTCATCTTTTTCATGCACCTTTCGGATCATAAATCTGTTTCCGTATGCCTAAGTTATTCAAGAACTGGTCTGAAGATCTGAAGGTCCGAAGGAGAGATTTAAAAAAAAAAAATTAAGTATCATGTTCTCCTCTTCATTTTTGAAATTTTGTTAAGTATTCTCATCACTTGTTTCTCTCACCTTTCACCTCTATCCATCTCAACACTTAACCATTTTTCCACTTGTTTCCCTCTTTATTATATCCACTCTTCTCTCCCTTTCTAGTTACTATACTTAGTCGTTTCTACAACCGCGGGTTCTCGAGTTTGTGGGTTCAATATTTCATTTCCCATGTTCCACGATATACATTTTGTACCCAAAGTTCCATGATATACATTTTGACCATCATATTTGTCACGGGTTCCAAGCCCTTAATATTTTTAGTCTCCTTCTACATGCAAGTCTGACTGGCCACCTTTTTGCACTTAACATATGTTTGATCATCCATAACCGTGGGTTGGCGGGTTCATAAAGTGTTTTATATTCAAATACTCTCTTGTATGTCCCCGTATCCTACAAACTATCCACTCAATTTCCATTGCCCATAATTCTCCCTCATCCCCTCTTGTCCCATCTCTTATTCTTATCCAAATTATCAAAGATATTTCAAGGCATGAAAACCAGTGAATGAGAATATGACACATGGTAAGCTGAGGATCGTGACATATGGCATAAAATTGTGCGATGACACATGGCAATGAGGTGGAAAATTCCCATGATGACATGTGGGCATGAATCATCGATGATATGGAATTAAATGAATGATGACAGGATTCCAAAATTATTATTTTATTCAATAATTTTCCAAGAGCCGGATCCTCCAAGCTCCATAATTTCTTCTCTTCTCGTGTTTCTTGCTAAGTGTATCAAGAACTTAGTATTATATATTATGAAGAATATAATGTACCAATTCATGTGGGATAATATTTTAAACCAAAAGGTTGAATTTTGTGAAGGGAAACACGAAAATCAATACAAGGACTGAGATTTGCCCATCAATTTTGATCGATGGTGGTTGAGCGTTGATCTTGTGGAGGCCATAACTTAAGCTCCGGGTGTCAGAATCGCGCAAAATTTATACCGTTGGAAATTTATTTAGACGTAGAAGATGTTCATATAGGTTTCAAATGTTGAAAGTTGATACATTTTTCTCATAAATTAAAATATCATTTAGATGCATTTTTAATGGGCCTGGATGACAACTCAACTTCACTAGCTCATATCTTGAGATCCGGGCAACGGATTTGGGAAAACTTTGTATCATTGAAAATATGCGATGATGAAGAGAACATCATAAGTGGTTTACATGGTTAAATATTCAGTCTTAACTTCCATAAAATTAAGTCATAGTCGTCCTATTTTAATGGGAAATTAATTATATTGTGCAATTAAAAGTTTATTTAAAAAGACTTTTATTAAAAAGGGAAGGGGACCCATTTTAGATATGTATATATTGATGATATAATTTCAATGAGGCACTAATTAAATGGATTATTTCAGGAAGAAACTTGTACGAGAATTTCAAGAAAAGAAGAAAACCCTAAGTACTTAAGTAGTTAGAAAATCTCTCCTTAAAAAGAGAAGAGAGTATCCATCAAAAGAGGAATAATCAGTATTGTTAGAAGGGCAAGATAGAAGAACATAGGAGGAATAAGGTACAACCATGGATACACGATCAATCTTCTGATCAAAAGAAATAAATCTCCATCTTCTCCATTTTTTTTTTTGTTTTATATATTCTTCTACACCACTTTTCATAGTTTTATGTTTGAGTCTCAGAGTTGGGCACAAGGATGAGTTGTTGATTGTTATTCTTATTTTATTCTAAGATATTTTCTTATATGATCATGGAGTATTTTCATCCACCTATAGGGATTTCAAATCTTTTTGTAATGAAGAACGTCTTTCATAAATTCCACAAAGAATTGCTTCAGGGTTGATCTCGACCGTCCTTTGTAACCATGTTTTCAGAATATAAAGTATTTGAGGTTGACCTATCAAATTCTCTTTTCATATTGATTGCATTACTCTGTTAAAATTCTTTGATATGATCAAATCATTCTCTCCTATGGAGAATATATTGATGTTTTTATATTTTGTTAAGAAGATTGTGTGTGATGTTGATCACAATTTAATCCTGATGTTGAAGCCCTCCTTCAATATTCTCTTTTGTTGAATATAAAGATTGTACTCAGGTTACCGAAGAACCATTTTATTTCATAATTTCAAGCAATAAAGATTTAGGGTTTTTAGTCTAGCACTTTCCTAATCCAAGATATCACAGATATATCTTTTAGTCTAAGCAGAGTATCACCTCTCTAAAAATGAAGGGGGACTAATGTCCCCGTGAGGTTTTTGTTTCGGTCCTGGCGGATTCAAGTGTCAACAAGAGGTAATATTAGAATTTTTCTTAAACTAGTATATTTTCATTTTATTTTCTTACTTAATTAGAATAAAATTAATTTTGACATGTTCTTTAACTTTTTTTATTAAATTGTTTAATGAGACTGTGTAATTATTGTTGTGTGCTATCTCTTTTGCAGATATTGGCCCTTTCGTTGGGGATGTATCTCCTCCTGTAACATATGAATATGACTAGATGATTCTTGAGGCCATGGTGGGTCAGGGTCCTTGAGTGCATATACCCAACGACATGCGTCGTAGGCTAGATACATGATTCAGGTTGGAGTTGGGTTCCCGAATCTGTGCACTTTTGACTGAGGTGGGAGTTTTCCATGTGTTGATGTTAGACATCAGGGAAAATCCTATGATCTTGGAGCTTTGGAGGGAGATGTAGTGTGATTTGATGTCTCTTATGCATCATATTTTCAGAGCTACCAGGATACTAGGAATGAGGAGGGATCTCGATGATAGGAACAACTCACCTTCCAATATGGCTCATTCGTCCAGTATCCCGTCGGTTGATGAGGGTGGTCTTGATCCCTCTCCACATCCTCATCCTCCTTCACCTCACTCATATCATGAGCAGGCAACATATATTCCTCCTCCTCATCCTCTTTCACCTCATCTAGATGAGCAGGTAACATTTATTCCTCATCCTCCTTTTTCACCTCACCTAGATGAGAAGGAAGGACCTATTCCTCCATCGCTTATTTCTATTCAGAGAATCGACCAACCACTTCCTCCTGACCATCCATCATATTCTACTACAGACCAGGCCTTCAGTACTATTGTAGATATGCAGATTATCCCATCGGTTGAACCATGTATGTTATTGTAGTTATTTGACTTGTTCATGATATATATATATATATATATATATATTTATATTATCGCAGATTCGTAGAAAAAATCTCAAGAATAGTTGCACCTTTACATGCTTTAACTGGTAATGTGGAATTTCAATGGTCTAATAAGTGTGATGTTGCATTTGCAGAGCTC
>JZKD02S2394151.1:339143-358332 GCA_000966675.3 Picea glauca
TAAATAACTCATGCATGGTTTAAAATATTCAAAACTCAAATGCTCAAGCAAGGAATTACAATGCAAATCTTAAAATTATTTCACTCCCAACGTTTTTTAATTGGTGGAATATTATTTGCATATGAACTCAATTATGAATCAGGATCCTACAAATTTGGATACATTTTTATTCAGATTGACAAGGATAAAAAAATCAAATTCAATTAGATAATCGAAATATAAATAAAATATGAACTTACTAGAAATGGAAAGGGAGAAATATGCAATGGAATTTGAGCAATATGGAATGGGCTAGAATTTGAAGAATTGGTCATTTGATATTATAAGTTTTTCTCCCTACATTTGAGCAAAATCAACAATATTTTTTTAAGAATAAGGTGACTTTAAGAAGAAAATGTATACTATGGAGTAGTTTAAGTCATGTGGATGCATCCTAAAACCTAATTTAAGATGAATATATTATTTTGTGTGTAAATAAAAATTCAGATAACTTTGAAAGTATAACAATGTGCTTATTTAAACAACACACATAGATGTGTATATAACAATATGAAGCACTAGGGTGTTTATTTACAAGTTGCACCGATTTGTAAATAAACAAAAAATAATTATCTTATATCAGTGCTCCAAAAATTTTAAGCACATCGGTGTGTTGTATATAAAAAACGCACCATTGCGTTATATTAAAAGATGCATAAGGGTTTTGAAAAATGGTAGCAGTCGACCCACACTCCTCAGAGCACGACCGCTCTCCTTGAGACATTCTTTCCTTTTGGCCCGAAGAACTTCAACGGTTCTTCTATTTCCCAATCGGAAAATATGCACCCCACAGGTTCTCTTCGGCTTTATCCTCCCTTCTTTGCTTTCGGAGGATCGACACTCATGACTTCGTGAGTTCAATAGTCAAGCGCTACCCAGTCGGATCCTCGAGACCCGATGTACCGAGTGCCGATACAATCCTCATCATACTTCCACGACTCGCCGCCTCACGCTTTCTCTACTCACGACCTTAACCACTGATTTCTCCGTCTTCCGAGTCCCGACGTGACGAGACTCCGAGATTCTCTTGTCGCGCCTTCGCCACCTCGCGCATCGCGACTTGAACCTTTAAATATTGGGCTTTCAACTTACGAGCCCCGAGCTCGCGAGATTCCCCGATCTCGGCCACCTGTCTCCCACTCACTCTTGCGGTCCCACACGGCTTACCTCACCATCGAGATATCGCACCTCACAACTTCACAGCTTTTATTGTCGAGAACACGGGCTTCAACCTACGAAGCTCCAATGCACAATCCTACGTGAAGATCCGACTCTCGTAACCTAGTGAGATTCTCTTGGAGGCTCTCGACCGTCTGTCCTTCCAGATGAATTCCTACGAATCGAACAAATTGCTTCTCAAACGAAGACTTGTTCTCCTATGTACGCCTTTGGCTTATTTGAGCGCTTCAACACACGACCTTCTCGTGCAATCCTCCAACGGATTCAAAGGCCTATTCCTCCTGAGCTTCAAACCCTGGAATGTTCCTACGAAAATGAATCAAGTGCTTCCTCCTCGAAAACTTGTTCACCCTCTCACTGAACCTGCGACACTCCTGCCAGTTTTCAATAACCACTCCCCTACATGTACCCTTCGACGAATTCGAAGGCTTACTCCTTCCTCAACTTTTCCAAGACTTTAATCTTCTTGGAAACCTCTTGCACACACTCCTTGTGACAAATCTTCAACAACTTCTAAGTGTCGAAGTCTTCGGACCCTGCGCTCTCCGACAATAGAAATCTTTCAATACTTGGCTCAGAATCGCAACTCTGAGACTTCGTTGGCCTGCGCACTCCTTGCATGACACTGTGCCTATCTGCAGTATCGAGGAAATGAGCACAAAATCTATATCTAATTGAACCTTGCAGTCACGCACTCCTTGAAGACAAATTCAACTACACTCCTTGCAGGAATCCTCTAGTTCACTTAGAGAAATAATTGAAATTCATTCACTCACCCTTTGAGAGTTCAATTCAACCTTGAAATCCCATACACAGCATATAAAAGAAAATATATGACAAGAAGCAAATGTTCACGAGCATAATAATATCAACACAGAGAATAGACACATGACCATGGATTTGAATCAACGCTTTCTTCTATTAATTCAATATATGTACATGGATGTTCTCTACACAATTCTCTGCTTGCTCTCTCTTCTTGCTTCAATATGTTACAATGATACAATGAGGGTGTCTATATCCATTTTCCCTCTTGAATTCCAAGCTATCAAATCTACAATTAAATTCCTATCTACTAGCATTAACTAAAATAAATGTCGTCTATCTACCTAAGGACAAGAGCTATCCGCTCAAGGTCCATTACAACGTTTAAGTGCACCTTCATAATGGCTTCATTAAAGGCTTGTGCAATATTCCCAAAGTATTTCCAAAATGCGTGCTGGCTTATCCAGCTGTCTTCCGCTCCATGCTGGTTCGCTTGATGTATTGGTGATGCTCCTGCATCATACTCCTCGGCTTGAAAATTTTCATGGGCTCCTGTCCATGAGCTCCTGCACGGTTTGTCCATGCTTCTGTATCATTGCTTCATTTTCCCAGCTGGCATCTTCCACTGGGTGATTCTTCCACTTGAACAGGTACTCGAAATACTGCCTCCGCCTAGTTTTCTTACCCACTCGGTTGTCCAGTATGCACTCCATCTGTGGATTTTCTTCTATCGGCATCTGCTTCGTCCACTGGATCACTGGTTCCTCAGTTACAGTTTATACTTCTCCAGCCTTGTATGGATATAAATATGCCACATTGAATATCAGAGATATTCCGATGCCACCCGACAACTCAATCTCATAAGCATTCTCTTCGAATTTCTTCAGGACTCTACATGGCCCAATTTTCTTCATTTTCAGCTTGTTATATGTTCCCCTCGGGAACCTTTCTTTCCTCAAGTGTGCTAGAACTAGATCACGAACTTCAAACTGAAGTTGTCTCCGATGTTGATCTGCTCTGCGCTTATACTCCTGATTTAAATTTATCATTCGCTGCTTCACTCTGCTGTGAAGTTCCTTCATTGCCTCAGCAAACTCTTCTGCACTAGCGCTGCTAGTCGCAGTCTATTCTGAATCTCGCAATTCAGAAACTCCTCTCAGTTGTATCCCATATACAACTTGAAATGGACTCTTTCCTGTACTCCTATTCACTGAATCATTGTATGCGAACTCTGCCTGTGGAAATATGTTATCCCAGCTGTTGTGGTGCTCTGTCACCAAGCTCCTCAACAAATCTCCCAGACTTCTGTTCACCACCTCTGTTTGTCCATCCGTCCGAGGATGATACGCAAAACTAAATGCCAAGTTAGTTCCTAGCTTCTTCCATAGCGTCCTCCAAAAATGACCTATGAATTTCGTATCCCTGTCCGAGACTATGCTTTTCGACAATCCATGGAGTTGAATGACCTCCTTGAAAAACAAATTCGCGATATGCGTCGCATCGCTGGTCTTCTGACATGGGATAAAATGTGCCATCTTTGAAAACCTATCCACTACTATAAAGATGGAATCAACACCTCTTTGTGTTCTAGGCAAAACTAATACAAAATCCATGCTAATCGCCTCCCATGGCCTCTCTGGTATGGACAATGGATGATAAAAACCCGCATTCTGCTTCCTTCCTTTCGAGTGCTGGAAAATTTTGCATCTTTCAACAAATATCTTGACCTCTTCTCGCATCCCTGGCCAAAAATATGATTCGCTCAGCTTCGCGAATGTCTTGTCATGGCCAAAATGTCCTGCCAAGCCTCCACTGTTCTTTTCCTTCAACAGATTCTCCTTCATGGAGCAATTCGGAATACACAGTTGATTGCCTCTGAACATCAATCCCTCCTAGATCATATAATCTATCCACAGACTCCGATCTCTGAGAACTGGATTCTCAACTGCTTCATACGCTTCTTCAAAATTTGCATCTCCTGCGTACATATTCCTAAGATTTTCAAAACCCAATGTTTTGACTCAGAATTCCTTCAGCAACAAACACTTCATGTTCAAAGCATCAACCACTTTGTTAGAAGTACCTGAGATGTTTTTAATTACAAATGTAAAATTCTGCATATACTCTACCCATTTTGCATGTTTCTGATTCAACTTCTCCTATTGACTCACAAACTGCAATGCATGATTATCACTGTACAACAAAAATTCTTTTGGGATCAAGTAATGCCTCCACTTCTTCAACGCTTGTATGATAACATAAAATTCCTTATCATACGTGGAGTATTTCAGCTTTGCTTCATCCAGCTTCTCACTGAAATATGCAACTGGTCTGTCCTCCTGGCTTAAGACCTCTCCTATCGCATATCCGCTTGCATCACATTTCACCTGAAATGTCTTCTGGAAATCCGGTAACACCAACATTGGTCATTCTGTTATATTCCACTTCAACAGATTGAAGCTCTCCTTAGCCTTTGTTGTCCAATGAAAAGCCTTATGTCACTTCTTCACTATGTCCATCATCGCTGCACTAATTCCACTAAAATTCCTGATGAACTTTCGATAGAAACTAGCTAAACCATGGAAACTTCTCACCTTGAAAACATTTCTTGGTGATGGCCAATTCTTAATCACTTCCACCTTGTCCGGATCCATCTTCAACTCATTCGCTGAAATAACAAAACCCAAGTAAATGAGCCCTGTCTTCATAAATGAGGACTTCTTCATATTAATCAACAGCTTCTCCTGCTGTAGTTTTCTCATCACAATGGCCAAATGCTTCAGATGTTCAACCTATGATTTACTGTAAATCAGTATGTCATCTAGATACACAATGATGAACTTCCCGATGAATTCCCTTGGGACTTCATTCATCAGTATCATAAATGTGCTCAGTGCATTCTTCAAACCAAACATCATGACTAGCCATTCATACAAACCTTAGTTTGTCTTAAATTCTATTTTCCATTCATCACCTTCCCTCATGCGAATCTGATGATATCCGCTTTTCAAATCTATCTTTGAAAAATACTTTGCCCCGCTTAGGAAATCCATCAGATCATCCATTCTCGGCAGTGGAAACCTGTACCTGATGGTTATATTGTTGATCGCTCTTGAGTCGATACACATTCTCCAACCCCCATCCTTCTTTGGGCTGAGTACTGTCGGAACAACACATGGACTTAAGCTTTCCCTGACCAAACCTTTGTCCAATAAATCATGGACCTGCTTCTTGACCTCCTCATTTTCTTGCGACGTCAACCTGTACGTGGCTTTATTCAGAAAACTAGCTCCTGGTATGAGGTCTATGTGATGACTCACACTTCTCATTGGTGGCAACGAACGAGGTAATTCGTCCACGATGATGTCAGTGAACTCTTCCAGCAGTTCCTGAATCTCATTTGGTAAATCATCCACTCTTGTGCTAGTCAGAACAATCCTCGGCTTTCTGACAACAAAGAATTGTGGATCTTCCTTCTTCTCCATCTCTGTAAGAAGCTCTTTCCCACTCATGAGAAGTATTGTATTACTTACCTCCGGTTTCACCTCCTTATCCTTGATCGGAAGAAACTTATGTGTTCTCCCATCTTTCTCCAAAGTATATGTGCTCATTCTCCCGTCATGAACCACATTTCTATCATATTTCCATGGTCTACCCAGCAATAAATGACATACATCCATGGGAATAACATCACATAAAATCTTATCGTTATATCCCCCTATCTTGAATTCAACTAAACATTGTTTCGTGACACTCACCTGATGTCCTTTCTGTAGACATGAAACTTTGTATGAAATCGGGTGATCAGTCGTCTCCAGTTCCAACTTCTCTACCATCTCGGTTGAAACAAGATTATACGTGCTTCCACTATCCACAATAACCTTGCATTTCCAGTCCTTAGTCTTGCAAGCCGTTCTGAACAGTATGGTCCTTTGAGCTGAACTCTCCACCTCCTTCTCGGGTGTCAAAAGGACTTTATGCATTCCAGGCGATCTTCTGCCTTCTGTGTCTTCATTCTCAACATCACGCTTCTGTGATGTGAGCTTCTCCGATGTCCTTCTTTTTCTCCAGACACTCGAATGACTTATGCCCATTCTTCCCACATGTGAAGCATGTGATTACTCCACCTCGGCCTCTTCCTCTACCTCTGGTACGAGGAAAAGCATTTGCATCAGCATAATCTCCCTGCTGATTATTCTGTTGTCTTCCTTGTTCAACATGTGGTTGTCCTCATTGTGAGGTCCCACCTCTCTCTACTCTACCCTGAGGTTTCTTCCATTCCTCTTTGGGCTTCTGGTATTTCTCCTGGGCAACTACCTTGCCTCTGGGCTGACTCCTGCCTCGCCCTCTCTGACCTTGCTTACAGCTCAGCTTTTCTTCTGCTTTCAAAGACATCTGGTAAGCATCCTCCACTGTCCTGATGGCAACCATGCTTAATTCATCCTGAATGTCATATCTCAGACCATTCAGATATCTGGCAACCTTCTCATCATCGCTCTCCCGATGACCTGCTCTAATGTTCAGTTGATAGAATTCTTCAGTGTATTCTTTCACTGTCATCAGCTTCTGTCTCAAGTTTTGCATCCTCCTGAATAGAGAAATTTGATAATCCCTTGGGATGAACTTTGCTTTCATCTTTGCAATCATTGGATCCAAGATTTTGATATTTTGTTTTCCTTTGCAGTGTCTATCAGCTTGTAGCTCATCCCACCACAATGCTGCATGTCCTTTCAAGCGTGTGACAGCATGTCTGACCTTCTTATCCTCTTCGATATCCTCATAATTGAAGTAGGTGTCAAGAGCTCGGATCCAATCCAGTAACTCTTCTGCATCCAGATTTCCCTCATAGACTAGAATGTCCATTTTCACCTTCACGCCCATTCTGGTGATAACTTTAATCAATCGCTCAGTTGATGCATCCTCTGTTGTGACCTCTTCTTCATGTCCAGCTTCCTCTTCAACTTCAGAATCACTGAAATCTCCAGCACCGACTCCACGTCTTTTTGTTGTCTCCATGTCTTCCAATATCGCTCGGAGATCTCTCATCTGCCTCTCCATTTCTAGATTTCCTGTCGGCCTACCTCTTCTTCGCACCTCCCTATCTTCTGGTTCAGGTGACTGTCTTTCTCTTCTAGGCAGCATGATGAATCCTCTTCTCCTTCTCTGCTATAGAAAGCAAAGAATTTCCCTCTCTGATACCACTTGGTAGCAGCCGACCCACACTCCTCAGAGCATGACCTCTCTCCTCAGGACCTTCTTTCCTTTTGGCCCGAAGAACTTCAACGGTTCTTCTATTTCCAAATCGAAAAATATGCACCCCACAGGTTCTCTTCGACTTTATCCTCCTTTCTTTTCTTTCGTAGGATCGGCACTCGCGACTTCATGAGTTCAATATTCAAGCGCTACACCCTCGGATCCCTGAGACCCGATGTACCGAGCATCGATACAATCCTCGTCGTACTTCTGTGACTCGTCACCTCGCGCTTTCGCTACTTGCGACCTTAACCACTGATTTCTCTGTCTTCCGAGTCCCGACGTGACGAGACTCTGAGATTCTCTTGCCGCGCCTTCACCACCTCGTGCCTCGCGACTTGAACCTTCAAATATTGGGCTTTCAACTTACGAGTCCCGAGCTCGCGAGATTCCCCGATCTCGAACACCTATCTCCCACTCACTCTTGCGGTCCCACACGACTTACCTCACCATCGGGATATCGCACCTCATGACTTCACAACTTTTATTGTCGAGAACACGGGCTTCAACCTACAAAGCTCCGATGCACGATCCTACGTGAAGATCCGATGATTCTCGTAACCTTGCGAGATTCTCTTGGAGGCTCTCGACCGTCTGTCCTTCCAGATGAATTCCTACGAATCGAACAAATTGCTTCTCACACAAAGACTTGTTCTCCTACGTATGCCTTTGGCTTATTTGAGCGCTTCAACACACGACCTTCTCATGCAATCCTCCAACGGATTCAAAGGCCTATTCCTCCTGAGCTTCAAACCTTGGAATGTTCCTACGAAAATGAATCAAGTGCTTCCTCCTTGAAAACTTGTTCAACCTCTCACCGAACCTGCGACACTCTTGCAAGTTTTCAATAACCGCTCCCCTACATGTACCCTTCGACGAATTCGAAGGCTTACTCCTTCCTGAATGTTTCCAAGACTTCAATCTTCTTGGAAACCTCTTGCACGCACTCCTTGCGGAAAATCTTCAACAACATCTAAGTGTCGAAGTCTTCTGACCCTGTGCTCTCCGGCAACAGAAATCTTTCAATACTTGGCTTAGAATCGCAACTCTGAGACTTCGTTGGCCTGCGCACTCCTTGCATGGAACTGTTCCTATCTGCACTCTCGAGGAAATGAGCACAAAATCTATCTCTAATTGAACCCTGCAGTCACGCACTCCTTGCGGACAAATTCAACTACACTGCTTGCAGGAATCCTCTAGTTCACTTAGAGAAACAATTGAAACTCATTCACTCACCCTTTGAGACTTCAATTCAACCTTGAAATCCCATACACAGCATATAAAAGAAAATGTATGACAAGAAGCAAACATTCATGAGCCTAATAATATCAACACAGAGAATAGACACATGACCATGGATTTGAATCAACGCTTTCTTCTATTAATTCAATATCTATACATGGATGTTCTCTACACAGTTCTCTGCTTGCTCTCTCTTCTTGCTTCAATATGTTACAATGATACAATGAGGGTGTCTAAATCCGTTTTCCCTCTTGAATTCCAAGCTATCAAATCTACAATTAAATTCCTATATACTAGCATTAACTAAAATAAATTTCGTCTATCTACCTAAGGATGAGAGATATCCGCTCAAGGTCCATTACAACGTTTAAGTGCGCCTTCATAATGGCTTCATTAAAGACTTGCGCAATATTCCCAAAGTATTTCCAAAATGCGTGCTGGCTTATCCAGCTGTCTTCCGCTCCACGCTGGTTCGCTTGATGTATTGGTGATGCTCCTGCATCAAAAAACTTAAAAAAAAAGTGTGACTTTGTTTTTCTACATTTGAAAAATGAGTGGTAATTTAAAATATAATTTCATAAAGTCATTTAAATAGTAAAAAACTATTCATTATTTTATTATTTTACCAAAATTTATAGTGGAGAGATTTGCAATAGAGCCATACCAGAGAGCACTATGAAGCAACAAAATACTTTGGAACAACAAAATTATTCAGAAGATCAAAATTTGAAGGTTATGGTGATTCATTTAAAACCCTTTTCATAAAATATTTCCTGGGTATTAATCTATTCAATATTTTATTATTTTTCCAAAATCTTTAGCGGAGATATTTGCAAGAGGGACATACAAGGGAGCATTGTGGAGAAACAAATCAATACTTTGGAACAAGAGACTTATTTAGAATATCAGAATTTGAAGGGTATGGTGATTCATTCAAAACCCTTTTGGAGCAACAAAATTATTCAGAAAATTAGAATTTGAAGGGTTTTGTGATTCATTCAAAACCCTTTTGGATCAACAAAATTATTCAGAAAATTAGAATTTGAAGGGTTTTGTGATTCATTCAAAACCCTTTTGGAGCAACAAAATTATTCAGAAAATTAGAATTTGAAGGGTTTTGCGATTCACTCAAAACTCTGCATAGTAAAATTTTTTAATTTTACTATTGGTTTTAATAATAATTTTTTTACAATAAGTATCTCTATTTAGATTTAATTCAAATTCAAATTTAAAAAAAAATAAAAATCATACTTACCTTAAACCCTTGTTTCTTCTTGCTTATGTGACTGCAAAATTTCACCTTAGGGTTTACTCCCTTATCACTTCATAGTCACAATTTTTCATTTTAGGCATTTTAGATTTAATGGGTTTATGTTTTAATATAAAAGGCATTTGACATGTTATGCATTAGATCCAAACCCTCTCGGCCCTGTAACATTTTTTTAAAAAATTGTTTCGGGTTATTGGTGCACCTAATTGAATCTAACACACCGGTACGCTTTTAGATAAAACACATCGGTATTGCTACAACATAATTAAAAACATTCGTTCATTGATGTGTAATTTTATTTATTCATGGTATTTTTTTATTTTCATTTTTTTTTCTATTGGATCGGTGCTGATAATGATACATATCGCACTGTTGCAATTTATATTTTTTTTAAAATCTATATTTTATATCGGTGTGTTTCATATATGGAACACGTTGGTGATTTTGTATTATGAAAGCGCACTCGAAACTTTTTTTTCGCAGAAAATTATATGATTTATTTATACAATATATTTAATAGTTTGTGTATTGAATGGTATAGGATATATATTGATAAAACGATGTGTGAAATAGTTAAAGTAACAAAAATTACAATCGACAGAATGATAACACATCCAAAAACACAAAAAAAACAAGTTTTTTGTAAATTCTATACAAAATTAATATGTTAAAAACACAAGTTCTTTATAAATTCTATACAAAATTAATATGTTTGAACTATATGTAAGTTTAACTAATATGTGTTGGTTAATGTGTGTCCTGTAGAGTCATAAAATGAGGAAGCTCGATAATATTGTTTGTGATATAAGTGCAGAAGGGCGTAAAAGCTTGATGGAAAAATTGCAAAAGAAAGAATCAGGTGAATGGAAACATTCTATTCAATATGAGTTCTTTTTAGAATTTTCATTAATAATATACTTAAAAATATTAGATAACATGTTTCAAACAATCTATTAATTCACATATGTTTAATTTTCTACAGGGACCAACAATGAAGGAACAAAATGTCGTCCTAAGAAAATAAAAATTATAGAAGATATAAATGATGATGAATTGGTCCTTAGCTCATCTGAAGTGGTGTTGGAGGTTAATGGAAGGGGGCAAAACTTTTACAAAACTATGAGGGATATAGTGGAACAAACATACAGATGCACTTTCCACTTACAATACATAAATCAATCCAATGATTCAAAGAACCGGGTTGTATCTAAACTAAAAGAAGCGCTTCCAAAGCAATGGTCAATGAGACCTAACAGACTTGCAATAGAAAAAACATAAAACAACAAAAAAGAATCATTCAAAAAGTAATATTCCTAAAAATGTTTTTCTAGAATATGTATATATTACTACAAACCATTTCTTTATTAATATCAATTTTGTTATATTTAGTTTTCATATATCAATATAAAAATATATTTTGTCATGTTACTTTTTTCAGGAAGATTATGAAAATCCCAAATGATCAAAGAGCTGGTATCCAAAATATGTCGGTAGGAATGTTGAAAAATGTGTACAAGGAGATGGTAAAAGAAATGGACATAATTGCATCACAGTTGGAGCCATCTCAACAACAACGTTCTTCAAATGTATGAAATCATTGAAATTTTCTATTAGGTACATATAAATAAATAATTTAGCATTAAATATTAATTTTCAAGTATTTTCTTGCAGAAAAGAAAACAAAATGGAACCCGTTCAACACATAAAACAAGAGGACAAGGAAGAAAAGGGTTGATAACAAAGTTTGTGAGTAATTGTTATTTCCTTATAACATTAACTTAAGATTTCATTTTTGTATATTTTAATTTTTTTTACAACAACCATCCTTGAATATCTTCAAACAAGTGCTAACATACAAAGAAGAGCCATCACAAAAGTTGATTTACATTGGGTTAAGGGTTTTGAGTATATGTTATCATATCAAAAATTAATTGTGGAATTTGTAAGTATCTTATGTTGTTTTACTTCTCTCATTTTATAATTAATGGAACAAAAAATGTTTTAGATTAAATCTATGATTTAATATGGGGTATAAAACTTGTAGGAAACAAAGTATGAAAATGTGTCAACAAAAGAGTTGTTGACATAAGGCATGAGATTTGTTTTTGAAAAAATATGTATCATTAAGGACTCAATTCTTACTATGGTATGTTGTTTTTCAATTTACATTCATGTATATTATTTATTTCAATTTTCATTATTCTCACCAATGTAGATACACTCATTACACTTTATTTTTATTTTTGTAGATGGAATCATTTGAAGAAGAGAAAAAAAATCAAGACAATCAACAAAACATTCGACCAAATAACTCAAGTCATGGAAGTAGCTCAAGCACTGACAACAGCTCCAGAGAAGAATGGTGATCAATATATTTGGATATCAATGCAAGCTGTTGTATTTTTTGAAAAAATTGTCTGTGAAAATCAGATATTTTGTTTAATGTAATGGACATAGTGTCCCAATTGAAAGACAAGGGGTTACCAATAAGTGTCGACCATTTTTTTATGACAAAGAGCTTATTATTCATATGTAAAATGTTTTATTTTATTCTATTGCATTGTCCAATGTTGTTGTGAAATGTTACATCGTTGATTAAATATATGGATGATTAAATATTATAATGAAAAGACGTGGAATTTGATGATATAACAAATTAATCCAAACATCATATCTAAATGCACTAATCAAAATCAAATTTATATGAATACTATTATAAGATATATATCAATTTTTTTATGAACAATGGAATTAAAAAATAACAATAATTGTGCATTGTCATAGGTCGGTGTTTCTAAAAAGAAAAAATGACAAACGATGTGTTTAATGATAAACAACACTGGTGCGTTTCAAGATATAATGCTCCAGTTCCGTACTTGAATTTGCACTGGTGCTAATATACAAGGAACCAACACCGATCTTAATACTATTTTAACCAACAATTATAATAATAATAAAAAAACCTTTATCGGTGCATTTAATTAATAAATGCACCGGTGATTCTGTATCACTTTTCCAACCTGATGTGTTCTGAATATCATGCACCAGCAGGGTTTCTTTTTTAATGCACCGATAATGGTATCATTGATTTGTCAAGTGCCTTATTCTTATTAAGGCACCGACACGCTATTACTTATAAGAGCACCGGTGCTTTCTTGTAATGTTAAGCATCAGTGCTTTAAGTTATAGAACACATCGATGTTTGGTATCATAGATTCCACTGGTGCTTTGTTTTTATTAAAGAACCAGTGCGTTATTTTTTCTAAATGCACCGGTGTCCCAATATTTTAGGATAGGTCCGGTTCTTTTGGTGTAATGTAGGCACTGGTGCTTATGTTTGAGAACGCACCGGTGTGTATAGAACCTGAAGTGCACCGACTAGAAAAACATCTGATGCAATCTCTGTCTGCCCAGGTTTTTTTAGTTATAATGAATTTTTGTTATAATCTCCGCAAAAACATCCGCTAACAAAAATGGATGTTTTCGGGGAGGTTTTTTTGACAATTTTTGCGAATTTTGTAACACTAAAAACCTCTATTATAACCTCCACTAGAGGGTCTTCTCCTTGTACTGACACTAGGGCTAACACAATTTTGGGGTATGTAAATTTCAATGTAACTATATATATCCTCTATTATTTCACATATTTTTTTGAATATTTTGGTATTGTATTAAGATTATTCTATATCTTGCGGGTCTTCAATCAAAGGGAAAATATGCATGTCTAGTATGTTGTCCCAAAAAAATATCTATATTTTCAAGAAGTTTAAGAAATGAGGTGTATGATGAGTCCAAGAATTTCCTCCCTAGGAACCATTAATGTGTAGGAAGAGGTTTGGAAAAAAACACAAATAATGATGTCTCAACTATGGAAAAAGGAATTTGGGAAAAATTATGGCAAGAAAATGGTTTCACTTACATCCATGTTTGTTACTTGTTCTATATTTTGTTGGTTGTGGAGCCTGATTATCTTCCTAATTCATAGGTCTTTATTTTCAACCATGTTTATACCCCATGAAGACTGTACACCCCTCCATGCAATGGGGGTTGCAGGGGGAGGCTTACCCCTCCTGCGGGGTCTAGGGGCTAGCGGGAGGGTTCAGGGGCAAATCCCCCGAAGGAAAAATTGTCTTGTAACTGTATATTGTAATTTCATATTAAATCTGGACCATTCATTATAAGGTCAGATATATGACGATAGAAGTTATGTTAGGATTTTTTTCCCTAGAAGGAAACCCTTTTTTATGAGGGAATTGTATTGTGGTTGTGTATCATTGTGAATATTGTATTCTGAGAGAGGGTACTCAGAGAAAGAAGAGAAAGTTACAACATGTGTGTTGTAGGTTGTATTCCTTCATTTTGTTGCATAATAAAAAGGAAGGACCTAGAAGTTTATCTGGTGGACGTAGCCCACACTGGGTGAACCACATATATTTGTGTCTCTATTGTATTGTGTATCTTCTATGTTTTATTTCCACATTTGTTTTATTTTATTTCTCTGTGATCCTTTTTTTATAACAACTAGTATCATACCGAAAGGTCACTCGCAGGAAAAGAGGGTGCCTGGTTTGAGTGGGAGCAATGGCGAAAGATGGAAATTTTAGGGTAGAGAAATTTAACAGCCAAAACTACCAGTTATGAAAGATGCAGATGGAATATTATTTATATTAGAAGGATCTATTCCTACCATTGGGAAAAATAGAAAATAATCTGACGACCATGAAGGATGAATAATGGGAGTTTCTTGACAGAAAGGCACTAGGAACGATACGGCTGATCCTGGCATCATCGATGGCCTTCAATATTTCAAAAGAAAACACAATTAAGGAGTTGATGGATGCATTGGATAAACTGTATGAAAAAACCTCAGCGTCTAATAAGGTAATTCTAATGAAGTGATTATTTAATATGAAGATGTCGTAAGGTGGGTCTGTTGCAGATCATTTAAATGAATTTAATATGGTTATTAATCAGCTAAGTTATGTAAAAGTGGACTTTGATTATGAGGTCGGGGATCTTCTAATCCTGTGCTCATTGCTAGAAATATGGAATGGCTTGGTCATGGATGTAAGTAACTCTGTGTTTGGTTCAAACATTCCAAAATTTGACGATGTTTTTGGTGTTATCCTTAGCGAGGAAATGCGACGAAAAAGCACAAGTGAGACATTAGGTAATGCATTAAACATGGATAACAGGGGACGACAATAGAATATAGGAAAGGGCTCATGGAACTACGAGAATTATAGAAAGGGAAGATCCAAATCTAGATTGGGAAAGATAGAGTGTTGGAATTGTGGGAAGAAAGGACATCTGAAAAAAGACTTCAGAGCTCCAAAGAAACAAAGAGATGGATAATAGGAAAAAAAATAGGAAGCAAATGTAATAGGTGATGTGTTACAATATGCTTTGATTCATTTTGTAGATAATATTTTTGAGTCTTGGGTAGTAGATTCAGGGGCTTAATTTCATGCCACACCCCATAGGAAACATTTTATATATTATGTTTAAGGTGATTTTGGACAGGTTCATTTGGGTGATGATGCACCATGCAAAATTGTTGAAATGGGTAAGGTACAAATAAAACAAAAGAATGGAAACCAATAGTTGTTGAAAGAGGTAATACATGTTCCATATCTAAGGATAAATATGATTTCAACAGGGAAGTTGGAAAGTGAAGGTTGTATATCCATATTTACAGATAAGGCGTGGAAGGTCACCAAAGGATCATTCATGATAACAAGAGGAGAGAAGGTAGGTACATTGTATTTATGTACTAGTAATACTAATTATTCTATATCTTTAGCTTCTATAAGAGTGGATACAACACTTTGGCATCATAGGATTGGACACATGAGTTAGAAGGGGATGAAGATACTTCACAAAATGAATTTGTTGTGGGATCTTAAACAAATTGATTTGGATTTATGTGAGCATTGTGTTTATGGAAAACAGAAGTGAGCCAGATTTCTCAGAATTAGAAAAGAAAAGAAGAGTGAAAGGCTAGATCTTGTGCATACAGGTGTATGGAGACTAGATCAAGTATCATCTCTTGGTGGCTCTCATTATTATGTAACATTTATTGATGATGCAACTAGAAAAACTTGGGTTTATTTCATTCAAAAAAATATGAAGTGGAAATATTTGGTTGAGAATGAGACAGGAAAAATGTTGAAGTGTCTTAGATTAGACAATGGAGGTGAATATTGCAGGAAGGAGTTTTTTGATTACTATTGATACCATGGGATTCATAGAAAAAAAATAGTACCAGGAAAACCACAGTAAAATGGTGTGTCAGAAAGGATGAACATGACAAACATGGAGGGTGCAAGGAGTATGAGATTGCATGTTGGGTTTCCGTTACAGTTTTGGGAAGACGTTGTAAATATTGTTGTTTACTTAATAAACAAAGGACCTTCAAGCTCTTTGGATGGTGGCATTCCAGAGGAGGCATGGAAAGGTAAAAAGGTAAACTATTCAGTTTTGAAGACTTTTGGTTGTGAAACATTTGTTCATATTGATAAAGAAAATAGAACAAAGCTTGAAGAAAAATCCAAGAAGTGTACATTTATTGGATATAGTATTAATGATTTTGGTTATCGCTTATGGGATTATTAAAATCACAAAATCATTAGAAGTAGAGATGTCATATTCAATGAGAAGTTCATGTACAAAGATCAATTGCAGGGAAAGAAATGGGAAAAAGAAAAACCAGAATACACAATGCTTGATGAGATCGTTGAACAAGAAATTCCAAAGGTACCAGAAAATAAAAATTTACAACAACAGAAGCAACATGTACCTAAAACTCCTACAAGTGTTGTTAGAAGATCTACCAGGTTAAGTAGACCCCTTGAACAATACTCTACCTCATTGTATTATTTATTGTTGATTGATTCTAGTGAACTAGAAATTTATGAAGAGGCAATGCAGGTAGACACTAAAAGGAAATGGGAGCAAGGCATGAAAGAGGAAATGGATTCCTTGGTAAATAACCAAACTTGGGACTTGGTTCAGTTTCCTATGGGAAAAAGGGAATTGCATAATAAATGGGTTTACATTTGAAGGAAGAAGATGGAGGCAAAAAGAGGTACAAGGCTAGACTTGTTGTAAAGGGGTTTGCACAAAATAAAGGTATAAATTTTGATGAAATATTTTCTCCTGTTGTTAAAATGAATTCAATTAGGACTATTTTAAGTCTTGTGGAAGTATAATATTTTCATCTTGAACAGTTATATGTAAAAAAAACTTTTCTCCATGGAGATTTGGAGGAAAATATTTATATGCATCAGCCACAGAGGTATGAGGTCAAAGGAAAGGAAAATTTGGTATGTAGGTTGAAGAATATCTTGTATGTTGACGCCAACCCCCACTCTCTCAGTAGGCGGTCGCTCCCACCAGGACCTTCACAAACTCTTGGCCCAAAGAGTCCAAGCTCTTCGACCCCTCTCGGGAATTCTCCTACCCACAGTTTTTCCTTTCGACGGTCTCCCTTTGGGAATTCGGGAGATCGCCCTTCAGGAGGTTGCAGTTCACGCGAACACCGTCCACATGCAGAACAGAACCCCTACTTCAAATGGTCAACGGGTCATCCTTCCCACTATCGGGGATTTCCCTATCGGGAAATCACAACTGCGATGTCACAATTCCCTTGCTTCCCAAATCATCGAACCCCGAATCCCGATCCAATGCCACGTGGATTCCACTATGCCTCCGGGTCCCACGCTGCCACTTTAGTCTTCGGGACTTCGTGGTTCGCGGGTCCGCGACTCCAAGTCTCCCGCTGCTGGAAACTCCGAATGCCGAAATTCCGATGCAATCGGATTCGTGCCACCTGTCTCTGTTATGATCAACGGCTGTGATCAAGTCGGGGAATCGCGACTCACGATTTCAACGGGAAAGTGATCCTCGCACTCACCAACTCCGATTTGCTGAAAGGCTATGGCCACCTTCCTCCTGTGCAACTGAACCAAAGACGTTATCCCTCCAGAGATTTCTTCAACTCGATCTCTTTCAAGGGTTCTTCGAACACACTCCTTGTGCTCTGTCTTCAATCACTTCTGAAAGTATTGAAGTCTTCTGAGTCCCGTGCGCCCACGCTCACAACAGGTTAAACTCTCTCTCTCTCAGACTTGCTACTGAGACTCGAATTCGACCCGCACTCACCAGCACGGCTCGAATACCTCCAACCCACTCTGGACAACGGAGAACAAAAGTTCAACGACTTGGCCTCCTCGACGCACTCTATGCAGAGGAATTTCACTGCACTCGATGCAGGAATCTCCTGGCTCAAGCAGAGAAACAATTGAAACTCATTCTCTCAGGTTCCTAACCTGATATGCAATCACATAAGAAGCATATAACAAATAACCATAAAATGAAGCAAACATACACAAGCACAATATCAGCAACACACAGAGCTCAAACGCGTCCATGGAATTGAATCAGGGCTCTTCCTATTAATTCAATAACTTTACATGGAGGTTTCTTCACAAGTTCTCTGCTCTGCTCTCCCTTTATTTCTGTATGAATGAATCCGAATAATACAATGATACACGGGAGGGTGTCTATACTTCGTTTTCCCCCTCAAACGGTGACTGTCTAATCTACAGTTAATTATCCTAGCTACTTGCATTAAAACTAAATAAATGCCTCATCTACCTAAGGACGAGAGCTTATCCGCTCAAGGTCCGTTACAATCTATAAGTGCGCTTCATCTCATCAAAACATTAATGCTTGGCGCAGCCATATATTACAATGGTTCAAAAAATTTTAAATGCAGGCGCTCTCCATCTGTTCCCTTTCCTCCTCGCGCTGGCTCGCTTGATCGAGAGAGCGATGCTCCTGCATCATACTCCTCGGCTTAAAATATTTCATGGGCTCCTGCTCA
The DNA here is from genome assembly GCA_000966675.3 of Picea glauca. NCBI lineage: Eukaryota > Viridiplantae > Streptophyta > Pinopsida > Pinales > Pinaceae > Picea > Picea glauca. Next base: position 357,779 of record JZKD02S2394151.1, read on the forward strand.
TGAGCTCCTGCACAGTCTGCCCCTTCTTTTGTATAACTGCCTCAGTCTCCCAGCTGGCATCCTCCACTGGGTGGTTCTTCCATTTGACCAGGTATTCAAAATATTGCTTCCTCCTGGTCTTTTTTCCTTCTCTCCTCCCCAATATGCACTCCATTTGCAGCTTCTGTGCAACTGGTAATTGTTTCTGCCACTGGATCACTGGTTCCTCAGTTCCAGCCTTTGCTTCTTCAGCCCTGTAGGGGTATAAATCCGAAATGTTGAAAATCGGAGATATCCCGATGCCCTCTGGCAATCCAAGCTCATACGCATTCTCGCCAAATTTCCTTAGAATTTTGCACGGCCCGATCTTGTTCATCTTGAGATTGTTATATGTTCCTCTTGGAAACCTTTCCTTCCTTAAATGTGCCAGAACCATGTCCCCAACTGCAAACTGGAGTTGCCTCTTCCTCTGATCGACTCTGCGCTTATATTCATGATTGGACTTCTGCAACCGCTGCTTCACCTCTGCGTGAAGTTCTTTCATTGCCTCAGCAAATTCTTCAGCCCTTGCGCTG
>JZKD02S2394151.1:360930-381096 GCA_000966675.3 Picea glauca
TCCTCGGTGTACTCTTTCACCGACATCAACTTCTGTCTCAGGTTCTGCATACGCTTGAACAGAGTGATCTGGTAGTCCCTCGGAATGAACTTCGCCTTTAACTTGGCGATCATCCTATCCTAGCTCTTTATCTTCTGTTTGCCCTTGGAATGTCTGTCTGCCTGCAGCTCATCCCACCATAAGGCCGCATGTCCCTTCAGCTTGGTGACAGCATGCCTTATCTTCTTATCCTCTTCGATGTCCTCATAATCGAAGTAGGTATTCAATGCTCAGATCCAATCCAGCAAGTCTTCCGCATTTAGACTCCCCTCATAAGTTGGGATGTCCATCTTCGTCTTCGAGCTCATCCTCGAAATGGCTTTGATCAACCTCTCGGTTGCAGCATCCTCTGCTGAGACTTCCCCTCCATCGTGCCCAGCTTCCTCCTCAATCTCAGGATCACTGAACTCCTCTGCGTCGGCTCCACGCCTTTGGGTAGTCTCCATATCCTCGAGTCTCGCCCTGAGATCTCGAATCTGACGTTCCATTTCAGCATTACCTGCTGGCCTACCCCTTCTCCGGGCCTCCCTATCCTCACGATCAGGTGACTGCCTCTCTCTTCTGGGCGGCATTGTGTATCTCCTTCCTTCTGCTTTCTGAACAAAAGGAAATTCCTTTTCCTGCTCTGATACCACTCTGACACCAACCCCCACTCTCTCAGCAGGCGGTCGCTCCCACCAGGACCTTCACAAACTCTCGGCCCAAAGAGTCCAAGCTCTTCGACCCCTCTCGGGAATTCTCCTACCCACAGTTTTTCATTTCGACGGTCTCCCTTTCGGAATTCGGGAGATCTCCCTTCGGGAGGTTGCAGTTCACGCGAACACCGTCCACATGTAGAACAGAACCCCTACTTCCGATGGTCAATGGGTCATCCTTCCCACTATCGGGGATTTCCCTATCAGGAAATCGCAACTACGATGTCACAATTCCCTTGCTTCCCAAATCGTCGAACCCCGAATCCCGATCCAATGCCACGTGGATTCCACTATGCCTCCGAGTCCCACGCTGCCACTTTAGTCTTCGGGACTTCGCGGTTCGCGGGTCCGCGACAACAAGTCTCCCGCTGCTAGAAACTCCGAATGCCGAAATTCCGATGCAATCGGATTCGTTCCACCTGTCTCTGTTATGATCAACGGCTGTGATCAAGTCGGGGAATCGCGACTCGCGATTTCAACGGGCAAGTGATTCTCGCACTCACCAACTCCGATTTGCCGAAACGCTATGGCCACCTTCCTCCTGTGCAACTGAACCAAAGACGTTATCCCTCCAGAGCTTTCTTCAAATCGAGCTCTTTCAAGGGTTCTTCGAACACACTCCTTGTGCTCTGTCTTCAATCACTTCTGAAAGTATTGAAGTCTTCTGAGTCCCGTGCGCCCACGCTCGCAACAGGTTCAACTCTCTCTCTCTCAGACTTGCTACTGAGACTCGAATTCGACCCGCACTCACCAGCACGAATCGAATACCTCCAACCCACTCTGGACAACGGAGAACAAAAGTTCAACGGCTTGGCCTCCTCGACGCACTCTATGCGGAGGAATTTCACTGCACTCGATGCAGGAATCTCCTGGATCAAGCGGAGAAACAATTGAAACTCATTCTCTCAGGTTCCTAACCTGATATGCAATCACATAAGCAACATATAACAAATAAGCATAAAATGAAGCAAACATACACAAGCACAATATCAGCAACACACAGAGCTCAAACGCGTCCATGGAATTGAATCAGGGCTCTTCCTATTAATTCAATAACTGTACATGGAGGTTTCTTCACAAGCTCTCTGCTCTGCTCTCCCTTTCTTTTTGTATGAATGAATCCGAATAATACAATGATGCATGGGAGGGTGTCTATACTCCGTTTTCCCCCTCAAACGGTGACTGTCTAATCTACAGTTAATTATCCTAGCTACTTGCATTAAAACTAAATAAATGCCTCATCTACCTAAGGACGAGAGCTTATCCGCTCAAGGTCCGTTACAATCTATAAGTGCGCTTCATCTCATCAAAACATTAATGCTTGGCGCAGCCATATATTACAATGGTTCAAAAATTTTTAAATGCTGGCGCTCTCCAGCTGTTCCCTTTCCTCCTGGCGCTGGCTCGCTTGATCGAGAGAGCGATGCTCCTGCATCATATGGCATAAAGCAAGCTCCAAGGCAGGTATTTGAAGTTTGACAGGTTTATGCCAGAACAAGGTAGTAGTAGATGTCATTTTGATCACTATGTTTATTTTAAAAGGCTAGAAAATGGAAGCTATATTATCTTGCTATTGTATGTAGAAGACATGCTTGTTGTAGGGTCTAATATGCAGGATATAAATGTGCTCAAGAAGGAATTAGGTAATTTATTTTCGATGAAGGATTTTTGTGTTGCAAATAAAATCCTTGGTATGAGAATAACACTAGACAGGAAAAATCACAAATTGGCATTGTCTCAGGGTGCGTACATAGAGAAGGTGTTGGAGAGGTTTAGAATGAAAAATGCAAAACCAGTTAGTACACCTTTGGCCAACCATTTCAAATTAACCAAAGAAATGTGTCTCAAGACACAAGAGGAGACAGAATACATGTCTAGGGTCCATTATTCATCATTATTTGGAAGCTTGATGTATGTGATGGTTTGCACAAGACCAGATATTGTACATGGAGTGGGAGTTGTGAGAAGGTATATGAATAATCCAGGTAAAGAACATTGGGAGGTAGTAAAGTGGATTCTCAAGTATTTGAGAGGTACTTCTACTCTTGCATTATCTTTTGGAGGTTCAAAAATTGTTCTACAGGGATATGTTGATTTAGATATGCCAGGTCATAAAGATAGCAGGAGGAGCACCACAGGGTATGTTCTTACTATAGGTGGAACAACATTAAGTTGGATTTCGAAACTGCAAAAGGTTGTTTCACTTTTAACAATAGAAGCAGGGTATGTTGCTACTAGAGAGGCTAGTAAAAAAATGATTTGGTTACAGAGGTTTATGGAGGAATTGGGAAAGAAGTAGGAGAATAGAAGGTTATACTGTGACAGTAAGAGTTCCATTCATCTTGAAAAGAAATCATCCTCCCATTCAAATACTAAGCATATATAGCTCAGGTACCATTTCATATGATCCATCTTGGAAGATGGACATTTGAAGTTGGAAAAGATACATACTAGCCAGAATCCTGTAGACATGTTAACAAAGGGAGTAACCAAGGAGAAACTAAGTTCATGCTTAGTTTCCATTGACATACAAGCATGAAGGTGAAGATGAGAAATTTTCTAGGTCGAAGAAGGATCATAGTCCAACACATACAACAATGGTGGAGTTGTTGTGATCATTCTCCAAGTGGGATATTGTTGGTTATGGAGCCTGATTATCTTCCTGATTCAGAGGTCTTTGTTTTCAACCATGTTTATACCCCATGAAGACTGTACATCCTGGAACACTGTACACGCCTCCACGTGGGGGTGTCTTTCCCCCTCTGCAGGTTCCGGGGGGCTCATCTCCCCAACTGGGGGGTTCAGGGGCCAATGAGGATTTGGGGGTGAAGCCCCCGAAGGAAAAATTGCCTTGTAAATGTATATGGTAATTTCATAGTAAATCTGGACCGTTCATTATAAGGTCACAAATCTGACGGTAGAATTTATCTTAGGGTTTTTTTCCTTAGAAGGAAATCCTCTTTTATGAGGTAATTGTATTGCAATTGTGTATCATTGTGAATATTTTATTCTGAGAGAGGAGATTGTGAGAGAAAGAAGAGAAAGTTACAGCGGATGTGTTGTAGGTTGTATCCCTTCATTTTGCTGGATAATAAAAAGGAAGGACTTGATAATTTATTTGGTGGGCGTATCCCACACTGGGTTAACCACGTATATCTGTGTCTCTATTGTGTTGTGTATCTTTTGTTTTTTATTTCCTCATTTGTTTTATTTTATTTCTCCACGATCCTATTTTTCTAACATATTTTTTTAATATTTTTCAATGTGTTTGACTATGTCCAATGGTGCTTATAACCCCTTCATGAATTGTCTATCAACCATCTAATTTTTAATGGTGTTGTGCTGAAAATGTCATGTGTCCAACAAGTGCATCCAAGGCACCCAAGTGTGTCGGGAAAGGGTGCACCCAACAAACGCACCCGATGGATGTGTGTTTGATGGATGTGTGATCAGTGTATGTGCATCCCATGATTTCTCTCCATTGATTCTTGTGTTTTAAGGCACTTATACTATCCATCCCAACCCCCAAGTGTGAAATGCCCAACTACTTGGGTCCATATGTAGCCCAAGAACCTAAGTCTATAAAATTGATCAAGTTCTATGTGCCAATAATTTTCACCATGAATCATACTTGCACATCAAATGGGGCCATCTTCCATAATTCCCACTTTTCCTTCCCTCAATAAGTTCCCTTCCAAGCTTCTCTTAGTGCATCCAAATAATGCAGGATGCCAAGGTATATGGTGCACCCTTTTTGAAAAAGCACACTCAACATGTCCATGGTTCACCTCACCAACGTGCAAGGGTGCCCAAAAATGACTCTTCTATCCATCAACCTTTCATCATGTCCGTCCCTGTTGGTCAATGACCACTCAGGTGATCATGTGGGAGAAGTGACCAAAGCCATTCAAGGCTAGGACCTTACATCCTCCCCCACTAAAATTCATTTCCGTCCCTGACAACACCCTCAAGAACTTATTTTCCTCCAAGTTTGCTACCCAAATCCATGCATCCCTCCATAATTTCATACTTCAACTACTCCACATTGTCACTATCAAAATTTCTATTCAACTTCCCACCATACAATTATTCCATTGAACAAAATTCCTTTACCCAAATTTTGATAGAAATGCCTCTTAGATGTTTTTGTTGATGTTTCTACCTCCTTCTATGGCTGCAATCTAAGTTCAATGCTACTGTGGATACCTACTACTGTTGCAATCCAAATTTCATCAAGAAGATAAAAAAAAAATCCAAGTGTCGCAACATCCTACTATTGCATTAGTACTTTGACTAAATTTTCCATGCTTTCATACATTGATCTCTCCCATGCCTTGAAATAGTTAAGTGATTAATCAAAATATCATTTCTATTCCATGAGAATGAACATTTTCATGCCAGAAACAATATTTTTCATCCGCACTTCGGTCATCTTGTACACATTTTTTGAATTAAGGTAGATCACCAACTTTATCTCCATATTGTTAAGTCATCTTCAAAACAAAATTTTTGAAGGCTCATTTTCCATAGGTTCTTTAGGCTCCATTGCTTGCTCCTAGTTAGTGATCCACCTTGCAACTTATTAGAGAAAAATATATGGTAAGAAGTTGCTAACACTACTACCAACCAAAGTGTTTGACTTGTGCTTCATGCTCAATTATCTCAAAAGTACCCCATTATTCATTGGTGTGTAGTCCAACTCTTGTAATTGGTATACCATCAACTAGAAATAATATATCCACTTGGATAATCAACAAAACTCTATAATTTTAGTTGCATCATGATTAGGTAAATCTTCATCTCCCACTTTTTCTTCCAGCTGAGAATCTTGTTGAGTGAGTTCCTCCATGCACTGTTCAGACCCAACACTTATACTATTGTTCATAAAAACGGATACATCCCTCTAGCCTATCTCTTCTTGTGCACAATTGTATGTGCAAATCTTGGTGAGTCCCTCTACCAATGAAATCCACAACTACTATTGGTGCAAGTTCAACCTTGCCTCTAACATCTTTCTTTTGGTTCTTTAAAGTGCACAATAGTTTAATATTTTTCAAGACTAACTCCACCAAAGTATCTAATGTTGCCAACATACTTTTGGTATGCTCTTCAACATATTTGGCACTAAAGTATTCTTTACCAAAAACCATATTTTTTTTATGCAACAATACCAGGTCTATTTGCAGATTCAATAAATCAACTTTACATCTAACATTCTTGGCATCCTTCCCAAATTCCTTCTATTCATCAGAGGCACACCACAAGTCTTGGGTCCACCCAAGAACATCAAACAATTCTCATGGGGCCTAAGAATTGCTTTGGAAAGCTTGAGAAATTATTTCCCCATGATGATTGTATGGCCATACAATGGAGCCACTATCAAGTCCAAACTTCCAAATCATTCCCCAACCTTCAAAGGTGTAGAATGAACTACTATTATTATTGACTTCACCACTAAACTCACCACCTCAAATGTGGCCATAATTCTTTCAGGATTACGATGAAGTTTTGTAGTAGTCTATTCACTTACAAAGTTATGGGTTTCATTGGTGTATATTAAGGCTACTAGCTTCAACACACTCATGGTTTCATGCAAAAAAAGAACAACATTTGTGTCTTCACATTGAAAACCATGTTCATGACCTTCTACCATGAACTTTCCCAACCTATTGTCAAGGCACCCAGAACCTCCAATGTTTCCTTTGAAGTATGTTGTAATTGGGTTGCTCTTGAGGCTATTGTATTCACCTTCAAAATTGGTTGAACCGAGACTTATTCCAAGTTTTCCAACTTCTTCTTAAAATGAAAAGCCATGGAAAAATGATTTTGGTAACAAATGAAACACGCAACATTATTACCTCTAGACTTAGGAAATTTTGTTCCTTGCTATGATGGTGTTGTCATCTTAGGCATCCTTCTTCTTGAAAAATTCCAACTTACGAAATTCCCAAGTATCTACTTAGTCTATCAAAGTTTACAAATTTTGAACCCAAGATTCATCTCATACAATAGCATTCTCCATATTTTCCATATGTGTGTTAGTCTAGTTATTATAGGCATATGCTTGCCAAGCCACTACGACCAAGGAAAGGAAGTGCTACACAACCTTAGGTGTTGAATTTTTTTTGGGAGAAACACAAGTTCCCAAAGAAATATTTAGGTAAATTGTAATTCCATGATAGGTGAATTTTCACCCAATGAGTGCATCCCATGATTGTGCATCGTGGATGTTTGTTCCTAAAGGAACTTCTACCATCCATTGCAACCCCAATGTATGGAATTCCAAACTCCTTGGGTTTGCATGTATCCAAAGCACCCAATCTTATAAATCCAATCAAGTTCTTTGTGCCAATATTTTTCATCATGCATCATACTTATAGATTGGATGGGGTTATTTTCCATAACACCCAATCCCCCCCCCCCTCTCCAAGTTCAATTCCAAGCTTTATTGGTGCATCCAACTAGTGCAAGATGCCAAGGTTTGTTTTGCACCTAGTCTTATTAATGGCATCGACATGTCCATGATGTACCTTGTCATTGCACAAGGATGCCCAAAACTAACACTTCTAGCCATCAATCTTCCATCATGTCCATATGTGTTAGTCAATGACCACCAAGGTGATCATGTGGTAGAGATGCTTGAAGCCATCCAATGGTAGGGCCTTACATCCTGCCTTAAACACTTCGATGCTTCAAACATATCTATACCTCCAACAATTTGTAGCATATTCTAATTCACCATATTTCTCACTCAGTGGAAACTACTTCCAGACCACCCTCTCAAGGGTGCATTGATGTTGCTTGGATGATCTCTCCTACTCATATATGTCAATTCTCACTCGATCTTCCCTTTCTTCCATCAAACATATATAATCCAACTTTATATGATGAGCACATTAGATATTTCATATGACTCTACCATGATATATTATCTCTTATTCCTTACACATGAGATGATATGTCCACTCATACAAATGGTACTTCATGTTTCATCCTTTTAGTTGATCTTCTATGATTTCATGTATGGGTTTCTTCTTAGAAGTGGTGTGATGGATTCTAATATTTGCATGGAAGTAATAAGCATTGGTATGATCTAATGATACTTCTCAACCTTAATAATTTTATTATTTTGTCTTGTTATACCATGGGGGGACATAATTGTCCTTAGATAAATGTTGTGACTTAGGCCAAATTTTACTACTAGTGATTTGGTTGAATAACATATCCATATCCTAACCATACTTAACACTTCCCATATTTTCTCTTTCACTACCATCTCGTCCACAAAAAATATTATCCACACTTATGTATGACTTATAAAATGTCATCCAACAAGGTCTAAATGAAGAAAATAAAAAATAATGTAAGCCAATGTCAAATTAATCCAAAAATGCTAGAGGTGAAGAGAAACAATGTTAAAAAAAATGAAGAAACAATAAAGCTAGAGCTATGCCACCTCATTAAAAAGGCCTAGCCCCAAGGTCTTATGCTAAAAATGCATATCTAAAGAAAAAGGACAAAGAAAAATCAAAGAAAATATAAAGAGTCATAAAAAGGTTCCTACGTGGTAACTCTAAGAAAAGCTCCCTCTCAAAGGATTACAAGTACAAAAAAAGAAGATCCCTATCTCAAAGACGCTACTTGGACTAGCAAAAGACCTAATAAATCATTAAAAATGATTTTGAGGGTAAAAGAATAAGGTCTCCCTTCTTCCACTAATTATTCGTCATTTTACCTATCTTTAACCAATATTACTTAGGAAATACTTTATGTTCTAGGAATTGACACATGTAATAGGGGTAAAGTTGTCCCACCATGGGGTACTTAGGAAAATTATAAAATTAAACTATGTTAAGATGGTGTTGGTAGAGATTACTTAATGTGCATTTCCTAATGACTTGTTTTGAAGAGTAATGCATCATTATAGGTGGATGCCCCAGATTGGGATCCATGAAATATGCCTCGATATTGACATTGCCTCAGGATCCATGTACCTATACTCAACCATTTCTACCTAAACTAGGATATGCAAAAATTTTCTTAGGATTTGTGTCATTGCATTGGGATCTGTGACAACACAATGGATAATGATGAGGATACCACATCACCACAAAGGTGTCTAAATCAACACTTTGTACAGTTGTTCGCATATGGAGCATGTTTGAAGCTCATAAACATGTATTATTTGGAACATGTGAGAATCTTACTAGAAAGGGTGCACTTTCTCTCTCCTCCCTAACATGTATGGCTCCCAGAAGCTTCTAGAAGAGGCACACCTCATCATTTTCTTGTTCTCACACATGTGAATGAGTTTTTGCATGAAATATTCCACAATTTTTGGGTTAGTTGGAGGAACACTTGTTCTAGGGCCTCCTTTTGACCCACATGTGTGAAATTAGTTCTCATTTGCTCACTTTGAGGAGGGTGACATATCTATCAAGAGTTTTTGTAACAACTTCATGAAATTTCACATGGTTTTGACTTGGGAACATGGTTTTAGGCTCATGGTTTCATCCTAGCACATGGTATGAGCTCATTGTTTCATTATAACTCATAGTTTTCATTGTATGGTATTGAGAGGATCCTCACCTATTTAATGAGGAAACCGCTCTCTCATTTTTCATGGTTGGAAATAAAGTGAAGAACCTCTTACTATTTTTGTATGAGATCATTCTTCTTGAATAATGTTCTAGGGTTTAATGATGGATTCTAGAATTGCAAGTTTGATAAGGTAGGAGCTATCAGAATGAAGGATAATGCAAAGGAGGTACGGTTTTAGCTCTAGTTCCTTTCTTTATTGAATTCAAGCTAGATTTCTATTGTATTAAAATTAAACATCCTAGGGTTTTTGATACAGTAGCATCGCCAGCAGCAAGCGAGCGTGGGACAAACGCCATCGCATTTTTGGCACGTGTTAAAATTGTTTGCAATATTTTGAAAGTTTAGATGTGAGACTTTAATGTAATAGTTAAGAAGGGCGTACTTCCAGATTGTAAATAGATCTTGAGCAATTCTCTCTCATCTATAAGGTGTAGAGGAATTTATGCATAGTTAATGAAAGCAGGTAGAGTTAAATTTTCAGATTAGATAGCTTTAGGAGCTGGAGGGAAAACAGATATAGACACCCTCATCTTGTATCATTGTAACATTATCAAGAATATCATAGAGTGTAGATAAGAGCTGTAGCAGATAGCTGTGTAGAAGAATCCATGTATAGAAGTTCTGAAATTAATATATGAAGCTTTGATTCAGACTCATGGGGTTCTAATGTTTTCTGTGTATACATGTTGAATGCTATGCTTATGGTTGTTTTACTCTTTCTGTTGTGCATTTGCTTTTACGCTATGTATGTATGATTTCATGTTAAGTGTTTGAAGTCTGAGAGAGTAAGGAAATGAGTTTCAGTCATTTCTCTTCTTGAGTCAGAGTTCCTGCAAGGAGTGCAGTGAAGCATCCGTAAGGAGTGCATTGACGGGTTCAGAGTTCATCTCTGAAAGCTCAGGAGGGAGAACGTTGATCTCATTTTCCGCAGGAGTGCAAGAAGGCACAAAAGCCATGCAAGGCGTGCGTAAGCTAGGTGGAATTTCATAATTCCTAGACTAAGGAAAAGGACTACTGTTGCAGAGAGAGCTACACAGAGTCAGAGGATTCAAATACTTATATGTATTTGAAGAAGTGCTGCAAGGAGTGCATGCAGACATCTCCTAGGAGATTTGAGGTTGCAAAAGAAAGCTCAGTAGACTTAGCATCTTCAAGTGTTGAAGAGTAGGAGATGATTTTTGGTCATCGTGCAGAGGCCAAGTCAAAGTGAAGGGGATCGCTGAGGTGACTCAGAGAAGAGGTTCTTGAAGAAGGAATTTGGACGGTCGAGGTTATCCAAGGAGAACTCCCGAAACAACGAATATCGTTGGATCTGCAGAAGCTACTAGGCGGATAACGGTCAGGACAGAGCCATCCTTTGGATAGATTAGATTAATGTTAGTCGTTGATCAAGATTCCCAGGGCTGTCAGATCATTTCAGAATTTCGGGGTTCGAAAAGTCCGAAGTGTAAGCCAAATCCTTGGCTGATCAAAAACCCCGAAACGCGAAAAGGAGGTTTTTGTGTGTGGAAGCAAGGAGAAGCAAGTTTAAGTTTTTAGGAATTTGGAGTTTAGGGTTTCATAAGTCTCGATGGAAGGAGATCGGGACTCAACAGGGGAGGAAACCTGAAATCAAAAGTCATGACAAAGGATTATCGACATTTTAGAAATTGGGATTTCGGCATTTCCATTGACAAGGGTCTACACTCCACATTGGGTTTTGATGACATAAGGTGGTTCGAGAGTTCCAAACTCCCAATACTCGGAAACCCAAAACAAGGAGGAGGTGACACGTGGAAGGACAAGAGACTTCCTATTGAGGTTCGTGAAAGCAGCGAGGAGAAGTACCATTTCGGCATTTCGGGACTTCGAAGACTGGAAGACGGAGGTGACAGAGTATTCGATCCTTAGCATATCAAACTTCCGGTACGCGAAAGTTCGAAAGGATTTCAAAAGACGAAATTTTGGCATTTCAGGGTTCGGAGGTTCGAGGACCCCGAGGACATAGTGGAAGCGCTTTTCGGTGTTTGAAATCCCGAAACTGTGAAGAGGAAGGGAGGACTGGAATATTTTCATTTTGGTAAATTGGAAGTTGGAAGTTCGAGACTCCAGGGGTCGAGAGAAAAGTTGCACGTCATCGCAACTCTCGAATTCACGAAAGCCGAAAAGCTGAAATTGACATCAGAAAAGGCCAAGTGTTAGTATTTCAGGTTTCGGAGGTCGAAGAGGTAAGGTGCTTGACCACGGGATTCGCGAAATCATTAAATCCAGTATCCCGAAATAAAAGGAGGAGTTTCCTCAAGGTTTATTGTGGGTGTTGATTTCCCAAAAGGGAAATAAAAGAGCCAATCGATCTCTCAGGGGCCAGAAAGAAAAGATCCTGTGCGAATCCCAACCTGCGGGTCTGGGGGTCTGCGTCAATTGTGGTATCAGAGCCCTTCTATGTTTGTATATTGCAGATAGAGGGTGCGAGAAATATTTACAACCATGTCGCCAAGAAGAAGAGACAGGAAAACACCCGATCCACCAGAGGAAAGGGAAATGCCAAGAAGAAGGGGTAGGCAATTACCTGATCTTCCAGGGGCAAGAGAGATGCATGAAATGTGTGCTAGGATTGATGCCATGGAAATAGAACAAAGGCACACAGTCGGTGTTGGAGATATCAGTGAGTCTGAAAGTGAAAATGAATCTAGACATGGAGGAGAAGAAGTTGCAGCAGAAGAATGCCTATTCAGGGTTGTTGCAAGGATAGGTGCCAGGGAAAAAATGGACATTCCAGTATATGAGGGAAACCTGGATGTTGAAGAGCTTCTAGACTGGATTAGAGCTCTGGATAAGTATTTTGACTATGAAGATGTCGAGGAAGACAAGAAGATCAAACATGTTGTCACAAGACTTAAAGGGCATGCAACATTATGGTGAGATGAACTGCAAGCTGACAAATGCTACAAAAGAAAGTAGAAAATAAAGAGCTGGGATAGAACGGTTGCGAAAACGAAAGCACAATTCATTCCCAGGGATTACCAAATTACTCTGTTTCAGAGGATGCAAAATTTGAGATAGAAGCTGATGTCAGTGAAAGAGTACACTGAAGAGTTCTACAAACTAAACATCAGGGCAGGTCATCGCGAAAGTGATGATGAAAAGGTTGTCAGATAAATGAATGGTTTGAGATATGACATTCAAGATGAGATGAGCATGATGACCGTCCGAACGGTGGAAGATGCTTATCAGATGGCTCTGAAGGCTGAAGAGAAGCTGAGTCGAAATCAAAGCCAAAGAGGGCGAGGTAGAAGTCAAGCCAGAGGCAAAACAATTGCCTAAGATAAAAATCAAAAACCTAAGGAAGAGTGGAAGAAACCTCAAACTCAAACTGAAAGAGGTGCAAGATCACAAAGAGGACAATATGCAGACATAAATACTTTTCCTCGAACCAGAGGAAGAGAAAGAGGCAGAGGTGGCGAAATAAAATGCTTTACCTGTGGAAAGAATGGACACAAATCCTATGAATGTCCAGATAAGAAGAAAGAAGGAGGTGAAACTCACATTGCCAAAGCACAAGGATGGAATGTTGAGGCAGAAGATGCTAAAGGTGGAAGATCACTAATGATGAGAAAAGTTCTTTTAATGCCAGAGAAGGAGGTAGAAAATCCAGTCCAAAGGAATAGACTTTTTCAGACTAATTGCAAGACCAAAGACAGGGTATGCAAGGTCATCGTGGATAGTGGTAGCACATCCAATATCGTTTCTATAGAGATGGTAGAAAAGATGGAGCTGGAGACTATTGAACATCCAAGCCCATACAAAGTTTCATGGCTACAAAAAGGGCCTCAGGTAAATGTCACTAAACAATGTTTGGTTGAGATTAAAATGGGAGGATATAAGGATGAAATACTATGTGATGTCATTCCCATGGATGTTTGTCATCTATTGCTGGGTAGACCGTGGCAATATGACAGGAATGTGATTCATGATGGGAGAAAGAACACATACACTCTGGAGAAAAATGGGAGAACTCACATGTTGTTGCCTATTAAGGATAAAGAAGTGACAATAGAAGTAAGCAACACTGTACTTCTTATGAGTGGGAAGGAAATTCTTAAGGAGGTTAAGAAGAAAGAAGATACATAATTCATTATGGTTAGGAAGCCTAGAATTGTTTTAACCATCATAAGAGTGGATGATTTACCAAAGGAAATCTAGCAGTTACTGGAAGAATTTGCTGATATAGTAGTGGACGAACTACCTCGTTCGTTGCCACCTATCAGGAGTATAAGTCATCAAATCGATCTTATACCTAGAGCTAGTTTACCAAAAAAAGTAGCGTACAGATTGACACCACAGGAGAATGAAGAGGTCAAAAGACAAGTCCAGGACTTAATGGACAAAGGATTAGTTAGAGAAATCTTGAGTCCATGCGTTGTTCCAACAGTGCTCATTCCAAAGAAAGATGGAGGCTGGAGGATGTGTACAGACTCAAGGGAAATTAACAAGATTACCATTAGATATAGATTTCCATTGCCAAGGATGGATGATTTGATGGATTGCTTGAGTGGAGATGTTTTTTTTTCAAAGATTGATTTGAAAAGTGGTTATCATCAAATTCGTATGAGAGAAGGCGATGAATGGAAGACAACATTCAAGACAAATGAAGGGCTATATGAATGGCTTGTTATGCCATTTGGCTTAACAAATGCGTTGAGTACTTTCATGAGATTGATGAATGAAGTCCTGAAAGAGTTCATTGGAAAATTCGTCATTGTATATCTTGACGATATGCTGATTTTCAGTAGAACATAAACAAAGAACTTGAAGCATTTGGCTACAGTGATGAAGAAATTGCAGCAAGAGAAGTTGCTGATAAATATGAAGAAATCATCATTCACGAAGACAAAGCTCATTTATTTGGGGTTTGTTATTTCGGCAGATAAGTTGAAAATGGATCCAGATAAAGTGGGGGGGATTAAGAATTGGCCATCGCCGAAGAGTATCTTTGAAGTTAGAAGCTTTCATGAATTGGCTAGTTTCTACAGAAAATTTATCAGAAATTTCAATGGAATTAGCGCACCGATGATGGACACAGTGAAGAAAAGACATAAATCTTTTCACTGGATGGAAGAAGCAGAGAAAAGTTTCAATTTGTTCAAAAGGAAGATTACTGAACAAAATTTTTTGGTGTTGCCAGATTTCAACAAGACATTTCAGGTCAAATGTGACACTAGCAGATTTGCAATTGGAGCGGTCTTGAGCCAAGATGACAAGCCAATTGTGTACTTCAGTGAGAAACTGAATGAAGCGAAAGTGAAGTACTCCATGTATGATAAGGAATTTTATGTGGTCATATAGGCATTGAAAAAGTGGAGGCACTATTTGGTTCCTAAAGAGTTTGTCTTGTACAGTGACAATCACGCGTTGCAATTTGTAACTCAACAAGAAAAGTTGAACCAAAGACATGTTAAATGGGTTGAATATATGCAAAATTTTACTTTTGTAATTAAACATATTTCTAGAACTGCTAAAAAAGTTGTTGATGCTTTGAGCAAGAAGAGTTTGCATATGCAGGAGTTCAGAGTTAAAACATTGGGTTTTGATAATCTCAAGGACATGTACAAGGATCATCCAGATTTCAAAGAGGCATATGAGGCATCTGAGAATCCAATTCTCAGGGATAGAAGTCAATGGACTGAATATATGATCCAGGATGGATTACTATTCAGAGGCAATCAACTGTGTATTCCAAAATGCTCCATGAGGGAGAATCTGTTGAAGGAAAAACATAGTGGAGGATTGGCCGGACATTTCGGTCACAATAAAACGTTCTCAAAATTAAATGGCTCATATTTTTGGCCAGGGATGAGAACAGATGTCAAAAGATTCGTGGACAAATGCATAATTTGTCAACAAACGAAGGGAAAAGGGAAAAACACAGGGTTATATCAGCCATTACCCATACCAGAGAGGTCGTGGGATGCAGTGAGCATGGATTTTATATTAGGGTTGCCAAAGACACAAAGAGGATTCGATTCAATCTTTGTGGTGGTAGATAGATTTTCGAAAATGGCACATTTTATACCATGTCAGAAAACTAGCGATACAACTCACATTGTGAACCTATTTTTCAAAGAAGTTGTCAGACTTCACAGCTTACCAAGGAGTATAGTTTCAGATCGAGACACAAAGTTCGTCGGACATTTCTGGAGGACTGTAGGGAAGAAGCTGGGAACAAAATTGTCATTTAGCTCAACATATCATCCTCAGATGGATGGGCAAAAAGAAGTTGTGAACACAATCTTGGGAGATTTACTGAGAAGCCTAGTGACTAAACACCACAATCAGTGGGATCACATTCTTCCATAGGTGGATTTTTCTTATAATGATTCGATCAATAGAAGCACAGAGCAGAGCCCGTTTTAGATTGTTTATGGAATGCAACCCAGGGGAGTTTCTGAACTGAAGGATTCAGAACAGGATGAAACTAGAAGTGCTAGTGTAGAGAATTTTGCAGAGGCAATGAAGGAACTTCACAACCAAGTGAAGGAGCGATTGCAAAATTCAATCCAGGAGTATAAGCGCAGAGAAGATCAACACAGGCGACAACTTCAGTTCAAAGTTGGTGATTTGATTCTTGCACACTTGAGAAAGGAAAGGTTCCCAAGGGGAATGTATAACAAAATGAAAATGAAAAATATTGGACCATGCAGGATCATAAGGAAATTTGGGGCAAATGCATATGAGATCGAATTACCCGATGGGATCGGAATTTCACCGATATTCAACATCTCAGATTTGTACCCTTACAAGGCTGAAGAAGCAGGAGAAGACAGTGAACAGACATAGGTTCAGTGGGCTAAACAAATGCCTGTAGTTGAAAAGCCACAGATGGAGAATATACTTGACAAGAGAGTCAGCAAGAGGACTAGGAGAAAAGAGTATTTTGAATACTTAGTTAAGTGGAAGGGACATCTAGTTGAATATGCTAGCTGGGAGAATGAAGCAGAAATTCAGAAGCATGGACAAATAGTGCAAGATCTCATGAACAGGAGTCCATGAAAATTTTCAAGCGAGGGAGTATGATGCAGGAGCATCGCTAGCAGCAAGCGAGCATGGGACAAATGCCATCGCATTTTTGGCACGTGTTAAAATTGTTTCCAATATTTTGAAAGTTTGGATGCGCGGACTTTAATGTAATAGTTAAGAAGAGTGTACTTCTAGATTGTAAACAGATCTTGAGCGATTCGCTCTCATCTATAAGGTGTAGAGGCATTTATGCATAGTTAATGAAAGTAGGTAGATTTAAATTTTTAGATTAGACAACTTTAGGAGCTAGAGGGAAAACGGATATAGACACCCTCATCTTGTATCATTGTAACATTATCAAGAATATCATAGAGCGTAGAGAAGAGCTATAGCAAAGAGTTGTGTAGAAGAATCCATGTATAGAAGTTCTGAAATTAATATATGAAGCTTTAATTCAGACTCATGGGGTTCTAATGTTTTCTGTGTATACATGTTGAATGCTATGCTTATGGTTGTTTTACTCTTTCTGTTGTGCATTTTCTTTTATCCTATGTATATATGATTTCATGTTAAGTGTTTGAAGTCTGAGAGAGTAAGGAAATGAGTTTCAGTTGTTTCTCTTCTTGAGTCAGAGTTCCTGCAAGGAGTGCAATGAAGCATCCACAAGGAGTGCATTGACGGCTTTAGATTTCATCTCTGAAATCTCAGGAGGGAGAACGTTGATCTCATTTTCCGCAGGAGTGCAAGAAAGCACATAAGTCCTGCAAGGTGTGCACGGGCAGGACGGAATTTCAAAATTCCTAAACTAAGGCAAAGGACTACTGTTGCAGACAGATCTTCACAGAGTCAGAGGATTCAAATACTTAGATGTATTTGAAGAAGTGCCTTAAGGAGTGCGTGCAGACATCTCTTAGAAGATTTGAGGTTGCGAAAGAAAGCTCAGAAGAGTTAGCGTCTTCAAGTGTTGAAGAGCAGGAGAGGAGTTTTGGTCATTGTGCAGAGGCCAAGTCAAAGTGAAGAGGATAGCTGAGGTGACTTAGAGAAGAGGTTCTTGAAGAAGGAATTTGGACGGTCAAGGTTCTCCAAGGAGAACTCCCGAAACAGCGAAGATTGTTGGATCTGCGGAAACTGCTAGGTGGATAACGGTCAGGACATAGCCATCCTTTGGATAGCTTAGATTAACGTCAGTCGTTGATCAAGATTCCCAGGGCCGTCAGATCATTTCAAAATTTTGGAGTTCGAAAAGTACGAACTGTAAGCCAAATCCTTGGCTGATCAAAAACCCCAAAACGCGAAAAGGAGGTTTTCGTGTGTGGAAGTAAGGAGAAGCAAGTTTAAGTTTTTGGGACTTCATAGTTCGGGGTTTCAGAAGTCTCGAGGGAAGGAGATCGGGACTCAGCAGGGGAGGAAACCCGAAATCATAAGTCGCGACAAAGGATTATCGGCATTTCGGAAATCGGGATTTCAACATTTCCGTTGACAAGGGTCTACACTCCACATTGGGTTTTGATGACATAAGGTGGTTCGAGAGTTCCAAACTCCCGATACCCGGAAACCCGAAACAAGGAAGAGGTGACACGTGGAAGGACAGGAGACTTCCTGTTGAGGTTCATGAAAGCAGCGAGGAGAAGTACCATTTCGTCATTTCGGGACTTCAGAGATTGGAAGACGGAGGTGACAGAGTATTCGATCCTTAGCATATCGAACTTCCGGTACGCGAAAGTCCGAAAGGATTTTAGAAGACGAAATTTCAGCATTTCGGGGTTCGGAGGTTCGAGGACCCCGAGGACATAGTGGAAGCATTTTTCGGTGTCTGAAATCCCAAAACCGTGAAGAGGAAGGGAGGACCGGAACATTTGCATTTCAGTAAATCGGAAGTCAAAAGTTCGGGACTCCAAGGGTTGAGAGCAGAGTTGCACGTCATTGCAACTCCCGAATTCGTGAAAGCCGAAAAGCCAAAATTGACATCAGAAAAGGCCAAGTGTTAGTATTTCAGGTTTCGGAGGTCGAAGAGGTAAGGCGCTCGACCACGGGATTCGCAAAATCGCAAAATCCGGTATCCCGAAATAAAAGGAGTTTCCTCAAGGTTTGTTGTGGGTGTTGATTTCCCGAAAGGGAAATAAAAGAGCCAATCAAACTCTGAGGGGCCGGAAAGAAAAGATCCTGTGCAGATCCCAACCTGCGGGTCTGGGGTCTACGTCAGTTTTGATTTTTCAATAGATCTAGTGTCTAGTTTTTATGGGATACTTAAGTTGATTTCATTTTCAATTAACCTCCCTTCAAACCTTTAAAGTTTCATAGTATTCAATTTGATGCTCTTCTAATTATTCAACACTTCAACAACTAATTCAAGGAGGACATTTGCAAAGGGTTTTGGACTCCATTCCCAATAGTGGCACCAAGGTTTTCTCTTTTTTCCTTACCATCTCTTTTAATTTTTGTTAACGAGAGCCCAAGGTTTATCTTTTATAACTAGGATGCCTTCTCCACGTTTGCATGAGCTAAAATATTTCATACTTACAATAGGTCGATCTCTTAAATTCCAAATCAATCTTAAATCAATCTACTATTTATGGACTAATTTCATGTAAGTTGCACTTCCCAATTCGCTTTATTTAAGGTCGAATTGCATTCTAAGGTTGGATATGAAGTTATTATCTTGTTAACTTACAGATTTAAGATCAAACCCTAAAGAAACCAAAATATTTTTTTATGGAATGATAGATTTTTAATTTAAATTCATTTAAGTCATACCCACACTTAATGATAAATTTGGTAATAAGATATTGGAATGATACAACACTTAATATTTTTTTGCTTGTCATACTTCAAATACTGAGCTTTCATACATGGCACAATATTTTGGAGGTTGTTTGAATTAACATGTGATTTAGAATATATCTAGTACTTAAACGATGGTCTAAGCTCTTGAATGATCTCATTTTTCCTTGGGACGCTTCATTATTTTAAAGTGTTGGTCTACTGATTAAACACGGAGAATTCTGAGATGTTTGGCATACACACAGATTAGAATACTAGACCTTTGCTAAAACGATGTTTGGCATACACACAGATTAGAATACTAGACTTTGCTAAAACGAATGATCCTATGGAGATTAAAGGGTCTCAACATGAAGATTCCTTGGAAATAAAACCTACAGGTAGATCTGAATAGTTATATTCACTGTGGGGTTTAAATTTTTTGAATAATTTCTGCAGAGTACTCATCTTATGACTCACTTTGAATAATAATTCCAGTATTAATTCGTGCTTATGATAAACCATATTAATTTGTGCTTATGATTAACCTCTTTAAGTTCATATGATTGGCAATAGAATGGCGCTGATTTATGTTGTTTTTCATACAGCAATGGTGGAATAGTCTTATTGTTGAGTTTGCATCTCACAGTACTTCAATTGTGATATCTGAATTCTATAACTTCCTCCAAAATAACGAGTATTATAGCAGCAATGTTAATAATTTATCCCATTAAGTGAAGGGTCTCCGAGGAATATTTCAGGATATAACCAATCCACTAGGCATCTCAATATTATATCACTTATTTACAACACTTGTGAATTCATGGTGGTTTGTTCTACTTGTTTTGGGTATGGTTGACCATTTCAACCACACATTTGAATAATTTACAAATCTATATTGCATTCATCAATATCAAAATTGAACTCAGATTTTCATTGCTGGTTATTCTGAGTACTAAGTTCATGGACTGTTCAGCGCTGTCAACAAATTCATTTTGTGAAGAAACAGTATTTCACTTGAATAAAATCAAGGTAATTTTTCATATGTGATGGTTTTCAAAGACACATTAGCACA
>JZKD02S2394152.1:0-20803 GCA_000966675.3 Picea glauca
AAGGACGTAAGAAAAAGAATGATAAGTTGTATATTGTTTTACCAATTAAGAAGTGTTATGTTTTTTTGTATTATCATATAAGAGAGGGAGAACTTCTCCTATAGAAACAATACTTTGAAACACAAATAATGTGGCAACCATCTTAACTTACTCTTGTTTAAGTAGATGATGCCTCCTATTGCATAATAATAATTTGCATTCAACAACCTTGCAATCTTTTTAAATATATCTATGGATACTAGTTTATGTTTATGTTGTTGTGGAAATATCATCAAGTATTTCTACAAAAATTTAAGGGGCTAAAATTCACCATTTGATTAATTTTTCATTTTTTTCAATCATGATTCATCAATTTCCATTTTCTTTTGTGCAAAACCAATTTGTTCAAATTCTAAAATTATTTTATTTAAACATTACAAAAAAAATTAAAAACCATATAAAATTCTTAATTTTTTGAATAATTTTACATAAGTATTATCAAACATTTTATAGTTAGCATTTTAAAAATTAATAAAATTTGTCAAAATTTCTGCCATTTAAAATATGTATTATAAATCCTTAAAATTTTACAATCCCAATCTATATTTTTAGAAACATAGATCTTCAAAACATTTATAATTTATAACCAACACACAACAAACAACAGGTTTATATGGTCGCACTCTTTATATTTATAATTTTGAATACACACATCCCACATGCTAACAACATGAAAAACATAAACAGTCATTGGATTCCTCCAAGACGAGGCTTGCTTTTAATTTACAGGGGCACATTTAATGTAAGTACATATTTATATTTATTTAGTGATCTATGACCTGTCAAATGGGTTATCGCTATTCAAAATCAACGTCCCATTGACGAGGGCAAGTTAAGATGATTGCCACATTAATGTTAAGATTATGTTATTTAAAATAATGTGGCAATCATCTTTAAGTGTGTCCACTTGACTGGATTCTTGCTGTTGTTGCAGGCATTAAAAAAGTTAATTGATTATAGCACGGGTGCATGCTCTCAGTATTTTAGTGTATTCAAGATATTGTAGGGAATGGACGGAGTTATGTAAGGCTGTTTGTGGGAAAAGATGCGCTGATTTCCACTCGTTATTGATAATTCAGAATAGAGAAAAACGGAATATTTACGGTGTGCGTTGTTTTTCTGATTTAGAATGCACGTAGGAAACACAAATTCAAGCTTTTGAACATTTCGGCTTTAAAGGATTTTGCAATATATTTTTCTTTCCTCTACGATATAAGGTGAGAGACCAAAAAAACTTCACGATTTGTTTTAGAGGGTTACAAAGAAACATCAAAGATTTGGTTCAATCTTCTTTTATATGAAATGATAGGTTTTAGAGATCTTCCTATTCATGATCGATTTTGTTGTAGATAGAGCTTTGGATCCGGATCCAGATCCTTTGTCATGGTTGAGATGATTGAAGGTTTGTTCTGTGAGGATTTACAGACCTAAAACGAGGTCATGGGCTAAATTATCCCTACAATTTTAAATGATTCTCATCGATTTCACCCTCTCAAACTCATGATACAGTGACACATTTTTCCATTAGGTGGATAGATCTGCAAACTTTGACTTCAAGTTAATTTTTTGAGAAGAAATCATCTTCTCCTTCTTTCAAGTTAGGGATTTTACCCCCTAAGGCTTGTATACTACTAGAGCTTCGATCTCTTTTTCCATTATCATTGTTATTTTTATCTTGAAGATGTTTTTTTACTTTACTTTTCCTTCGAGTTCCATGTGCATAAAAATACTTCGTACAAAGGAAATATATAATTTTCACATATGGCTTCTAGTGGATCATATGTGAAATACACTAGATCATCTTCCTCTATCTATCTTTGGTCTCCAAATGGAAAATATCAACGACGCATGAGAAAATTAAACAGTAAAGTTGTGCATGAAAAACTTCACTTTGAATTGTTCAAAAACTATAGCTTTATATGTTAAGCTTAAAAATGACCCATGCCATTTAGGAAGCCATATGCACCAGAGTACCAATGTCATCCAAAACATTTATGTTTCATGGTGAGCTTCATTTCCAACTATGATTTGAGCAATTGGGAGTTAGGGTTTCGTAGGCTATAGAGATTAATCTAGTAGATTATTCCTCTAACCCTTATGAGTGTCAAAAAATATGGTACTCACTAGGTTTAGGGAGTGGTTCTACACATAATTCCCTGGGTGATCATGACTTAAGGTCCATGGGGTTCGTTTCTCCTGCTACAATGACTTGAGGTTTCATAGATTTTTTGGGTTATGAAGTGATTATGTAGCCTCTAGGTGGATGGAACAACAGTCTTTGACATGTGAATTCAATGGTAGTAGGTCCTAACAAGTTTTCATTAGGTAGGTACATGATCGGTCGAGTAGAAGGGTAGGCAAGAGTAAAGGCCCTTTCGTCTAAGCTTGAGACCTTTTGTGTTTCCCAAGCCTTCCATTCTATCATGGATTGTAGTGCTTTGTCATCTTGGACATCATATCCTAAAGACATTTATGTTGGTTTGTGTTTAGGTTTTTCTTCTAATGCTTTGAGTGTAGGTTGTTTTTATTCTGGATCTACATGGGACAGTAGAGAGACTTATTGTAGCTCCATTGTGGCATCTATAGGCATTAATAATTGTTTTTCCTATCAACCTTATGGTTCAATCCCCCTATAATTGGAGGGTACAATTATTATCATTTAGAGGGTTTCTACTTCTTTGGTCATCGATTTAAGTGGTGTCTAGGAAGTGGTAATCTTTGAAGGAGTATTTCATTAGTCATCTAAGATCTTCCTACTAAAAGAGGGGTGTGCATCTTCTCAACCACATCGAAGGTTGGGTGATTCTTTTGTAGGTGGCTTTGTGGATGGTTTTGTGGAAGGTGGGACAATTCTGGGGGGAGTTGGTTTAGAGAAAAGAAGAAAATATGTGTCAAACAAAAACCTTCTCCTGTAAAATTGGTTATGGGTGATTACATATAGATGCATGAATCTATGTACATGGTGTCAAAAGCATTAGTTGGTTGATTCCTAGGTTAAATGATATCTTCTCTAAAGCCATGGCTAGGTGAGTTGTGGGATCCTATAATAGGGTATTTCCTGAAGTCTTTTGCTCTAGTGCCTAGATAGACGGGCTTCATGTTTTGAATGGAAGAAGATATGGGGAAAATTATAGGGTGTTATTGAAAATGGGGCTTGAGAATGCTCTTTCTTAATAAGTGGACCCCCTTTTTTGATGCTCACTTGGAAACATGGATATATGCATGTTTGGGTAAAACTTCCAGGCATTCTAAGCAAATTATGGTCTTATGAGGTGTTCAAGGAAATAGGGAATTCATTGGGGTCCTTCATCGAGGCTTATATGAGTTTCTTGGACACTAGGAATTTTTCCATTGCATGAATTCTTTTGGGGAAAGACTTGAGGGAAGGTCTAGCAAGGGATTTAGTCCTTCAGAAGATTGTCGTCCAATTTGAAGAAAATCTCAAAAAGGTCAAGAAAGAAGCAACCAAGTGGGCTCATGAGAAAAAGATCAAGGATGATAAGGCATTATCAGATATTGAATTATAGCTTGAAGATTTATATTTTCAGGATTTAGTATGTTTTCTTGATGAAGATAAAAAAAATAAGGTTCTTGAATTAGAGAAAAGGAAAATATATTTCTAGATGATAGAGAGGCAACTTGGAAACTAAAAAATGGAGCTCTTTTGTCAAAAAAAGGTGATGAGAACACAAAAATTTTCCACCATTTTTTGAACCACAAGAAAAATGTGAATACTATATGAAAAGTAAGAATGTGTGATTGTTCACTGGCCTCAATCTTTGAGGATATTTCTAGGATTGGAGTGGAGTATTTCAATGGACTATTCAAATAGGAAAATAGAGATACTATTACAAAAGTGGCAAGGATGGCTACACCATTTCCTAGTTTTGTTTCAAAGGAAGATAATGTTAATCTGATGGAAGAGGTCAAAAAAGATGAGCTACATGTGGTTTTACACACCTTCAAGAAGGACAAAAGTCTAAGCCCAGGTGGACGACATGTTGAATTCTTTCTAGGGTTTTATGACATCATTAAGGAGGATCTTCTAAGGGTTATTGAGGAATCTAGAATTTCATGTAGAATATTGGCAACTTTTAATTCTACTTTCATTACCCTTATTCCTAATTCAAATAACATGTCCAGCTTTGATGAGTTGAGGCCCATTTCTCTGTGTGACTACACATATATAATCATTTCCAAAATCATAGCTAGAGGGGTAAAGGCCATATTTTCCAATTAAATTTCCCAAGAGTTATTTGGATTTTTTTTTGGAAGACAAATCCATGAAGTTGTTAGAGTGGTTAATGAGTCTTTCCACTCAATTAAATCCAAAAAGTTGTCAGTGATGGTTATTAAAGTTGATCTTTCTAAAGCATATGAAAGAGCTAGTGGCTTTATTTACACCTAATACTTAGTCATCACACCTAATGCTTATTCATCTGGGTTTCAATCTACATTTTGTCAACTAGGTTATGAGTTGTGTCTTCTTTGTATCCTTTGTAGTCTTGGTAAATGGCTCAACTTCATCATTTTTCAGACTTGGGTGTGGGCTGAGATAGAGATTTCCTTTATCTCCCGTGTTGTTCCTTCTGGTAGCTGAAGGATTAAGCATATCTCTTTTGGATGCAAAAAGAACTAGGCCCTTCAAAGGAATCAAAGAAGGCAGATCCTTAAATCTACCTCACCTATGTTTGTGGATGTTATTCTAACTTTTTGTGATGGTTCTCGAAGGGATGCACACAAGCTTAGGGAGATTCTTTATGTATATTATTTATCCATTGGTATGCAAATTATATGTTGGGAAATCATCAATATCTTTCATGAGAATTAGCGAGGAGAATAAAAATCTCTTCTCACAATTGTTTCCATTTTCTCTAGCAGAGCTACTGTCTTGTATTAAATACTTGGGTTTTTTCCTAAAACCCAATGATTACACACACAAAAATTAGGGTTGAATGATTTCAAAAGTTGAAAAAGGACTCTCTATATGGTCTAGTAGATGGTTATCTAGGGGGGTTGTTTAGTGTTGATAAAATTTGTTTTAGAAGCCATACTAGTGTATTGGATGTCCTTGTCTTTCATTCCTAAGGGTGTCTTGGAGATGATAAGGAAGATTAGTTTTAAATTCTTATGGGTTGGTGATAGGGATAAGAAGGTATTTCCATGGGTTTCATGGAAGAAACTTGGTATCCGAAAGGATTTTGGTGGGTGGGGTTTTAAAAACATCCACTTATTTGCAAAAGATCTAGTAGCCAAATGTGCTTGGAGGTTAATAAAGGGGAAGGACATTTGGTATCAGGTGGTGCATCATAAATATACAAAACCACTTTTTAGAGAATTGGATTATATCCCCTACTAAAACTTTGCATAACTCTTCTGTTATATGAAAGGTTGTGGTTTTGGCTTTCCCTTAGTGGGAAATTGGTTGGTTTGGAAGGTTGGGGTTGGAAATAGAGTTTGTCTAGGGGAGGATTCATGGGTAGGATGTAGAGATAATTTTAGATTGCCAATGATTTTTATTGTTTCTTTGAGAGATAGATATTTCTACAAGTTATCCCATGTAGCTAAAATGGAAAAATATTCAATTTGGAGGTATTAATGGCTTACTGTAGATAGATTGGGGATCATTGGTGGTGATGTTATTGTTTGGGGAGGTTGTATTGGTTCTTTAAGGGCTAGCCATGTCAGGCTTAAAGAATCATAGGATGAACTTATTTGGTCTATAAACCCTATTGGAGGAACTTATACTCAAAAATTGAGTTATAAGGTTCTTAGTGAGGAGGAAGGGATTGAATTGGAGTGGTGGTTTAAAGTAGTATGGAAGTTTAAATGTCCCATGAAATGTTTGATCTTTATGTGGTTGGTGATCAGATGTAAGGTTCCTACTTGGTATTACATGCAAAAAAGGAGTTGGCAGGGTCCTAGCAAATGTTCTCTTTGTAATATTTGTGAGGAGACTCTTCATCATTTACTTATTTGATGTGAATATGTTTTTCTTCTATGGAGGGAAACTGAACACTCGGTTGGGCTAAGGAATGTATGGGGAGGCCTTTCTATGGAATATTGTCATAAGGAGTGGTGTGAGAATTATGTTATTAAGCCATACAAAGCTCTTTCACTTATTTTAGCATGGGGAATATGGTTTGCTAGAAATTCAGCCTATTTTGAAGATAAGCACATTTCCCCAATTCAATGTACATCATATAGTTTGAACATACATGGGAGTTTCAAGTAGGTCAAGGATGTAAAATTTCCAAGGATAGTGGTGGCTAAATCCATAGATAAATCTAATGCTTGGGATTATTTTGATGGTGCATCTCAAGGTGATCATCCAACAGGGGGGTTGGTGGATATATATATTTAACTGATAATCATTGTTTTAAATTTAGTGTAGCTAGAAGTTCAAATAATAAAGTTGAGCTCATGGGTTATAAATTGGTTTTAATGCTTGTTGTCCAAAAGAATATACAAAAGTTAGATGGGGTATTCCCGAGTGGTTATTGATTGGATGAGAGAGTTATATTCTTTGGAGAATTTCATGGTGTAGCTTATCTATGAGGAAATCATGAATCTATAAGTAGCCATCAATTAAATATCTTTTATTCATGTTTATAGGGAACAAAAACATTATGATGGAAAACTCATTTTCCAAAGATGAGATGGATTACAATTAGCTTCATGTTCGTGGCACATATGAGAGCATCAAATGGGCTATCTTTCTTAATATGATCTAGGCCCTTTCATATAATTCTCGTAACTCAGTCTAGATTCATTAAGGAAGATCCTTTATTTTGATCTATTTGATTTAAATAGATTTGTAGGTGTATTACAAGTTATATGTTGAAGGTTTTTAGATCTTCTTTTTGAAAGATATGTTGGAAGACTATAGTATGGACTATTATTAGAATATACTAGAGTTAGTTTTACCTAAAAGCTTTCAATGTGCACATAGTTTTTTATGATATGTTGATTAGCTTAGATGGAAACTACAGTACTTGAATATTTTTTTGTGATGGAGAGATTTATCTATACATCTCCATATATGAAAAAATGTATGAATATGGATGGGCATATAAAAAAATGTGATTTTGCTCATAGTAATAAAATTACAATTTTTTGCGTGCTAAAAAAAAATCTCACAAGATAACGGGAATTTGCATAAAAAACTACGCTAATTTCCTATCTTCATTCATTTAGTTGTTTTATAATAATTATATGCATAAATTTATTAATATAAAAATATTAATGTGATTTTTTATATTTTAAATTAATTTATTGTTATTAAAATGAAGATGATGATACCATCTATTGAGATCAACTTTGGTTTATTTGACTTATAAATTTAAATTAATTAATTTGATTTTCCAAGTTGTTTCTATGATGAATAATTTGGAAATGAAATTTCCAAGTTCCCTTTGAATTTTACGAGTTAACAAGCTATGAATTTTGATGTTATTACAAGTGTTTTGAAAATTAGATCTAATGTCTTTGTAGCTAGGCAATCTAAGAGGAAGTGTTTTCAACCTCTACAATATTCATTTCACATATTTTACAAATTTTAGTGTTCCATGTTTTCCTTTTGAACATAGTTATGATAGTGCTTTTAATAAGTTTATATGTTGGAGGGCATCCTCCTCCATTATTTCCCAATGGTTCAACCAAGAGATTGCATCTCTAGCCCAATTTTTTTTAGCCACATTTTTCTTTGAAACTGAGTTGTGATGGTGATTTTAGCAATGTTTATATATTGGAGGGCATCCTCCTTGTTATCTCTCAATGGTTTAACCAAGATATTTTAAACTATGACTTTCAAGTAGAAAATACATATTTTTAACCATTAAACCCACTCAAGCTCAATATATTTGTAAAAATAGTCTTGACTTAATAAAAACAATGTGAAATATAAATGGTTATATTTTTAAATTACTTAATCTATCCATAAGTAATTGTCATGGTCTAAATGTTTTATGAACTGATTCTTTTTTGGCGGTTTAAAATAACAAGGGAAACTAACATTTTTTGTTTGAAATCCAACAACAATGATTTTAGATTGATGGAATTGTAGATATCAATTGTTAACATTGAAAAACTGGGTAGCAATAAAGGTATTCAACGTTGTTGTATCCATTTTTGTATTAAAAACAGTGATTTCAACAATCTAAAATTGCAATGTCAACAAAAGTTTTATGACCAAATTTTAGTGATAACAAAACCATAAAAGCAAAAATCAGAGAATGTTTAACCTTCTTTTAAATAATTAATTATGGTACATGCTCCAATTTTATATTTATATCTAGATGTCTTGGAGTGCTTAACTTAACGATAGAGCCTAGAATGTAAGTGTGCAATCACCCTTGTCAATATAACACTAGAAATTGACCCTAGTTGTGCAAAGGGACATTATAAAATGGAGATATGTCTGAATGCAACTATATGAAGGTGATCCTTTCGTCTCATTTTGAATTTCACCCTGACTTCAAAATCGGGCCCAATTGGTCAGTTGAGTGATGTGTCTAGTTTTGGTGCTCAAGATCTCACTCAATTTCATGATTGGGCCCAATTGTCAAATAGGGTATCGTGTCAACCCATGAATTGGACTTTTAATGCCAACCCCCAAACTTGATGAAGTCGTGGGGAAAGTTTTTTAATCATGAGTTCATGTTCGGGTTGATTCTCTAATTGGGGCCTCCCTTAACAAGTTTATCTATTATCTTGCCCCAATTTCATGATTGGGCCAAACTACCAAATTGGGATCTGTATACTTGAATACTTTTATGAACATGTCCCAATGATTAAAAGTTTGAAATCAGGTTTTTCCATTTCAAAGCCAAAGGTCGATGTCCTTTTCCTCTTCAAAAGTTTTTCTCTAAGTTCGAAATCGGGTCTGATTTGTTAATTGGGTCAGTTATCTAATTTTTGTACTCAAAATCCCCCTCAATTTTTGAATCTAATCTGATTTGCTAATCAGGTGTCCTATCAACATATAGTTTGAACTTTGTGAACCTACTCTTGATTTTGATGAAGTTTTTGTCGAAATATTTTTTGAGGTTGATTTCATGATCAACCCGATTCTCAAATCAGGGCCTCTCCTCACGAGTTTAGCTAGTCCTTGTCCCAATTTTGTGATTGGCCCTGACTATCAAATTGGGGCCTCCTTACTTGAACACTACTATGAGCAGGTCCAAAAACATTTATCAGACTTAGAGGCATTTAAAAAAAAATGATAGTATTTTTAGAAAAAATAAGCAAACTCCCTAAATTTTTAGGAATGAATCTAAATTACCCCCTTTCATATAAATGAGGGAAGGATCCTATTCTTTTGTTCAAAAAATTCAAGTGTTACAGGAAAACATGGAGGAGATAGATCAAAAGAGACACATCATTGCTTTAATTCAATCAAGTATTGAATGAAAATCAAGTTCATTTTATAAATATATCCAATTGGAACAAAACTGTTATATTATGCACATAATGCTACATAATAAATGTCAAAAAATAGGGTGAACTCACCCAAGCATACTAAGAGGAATAAGCCTTTTTTAAATTAACAAAACACTTGTACAAACTCCGAACTCAAGTAAAAAGTGTATGATAGCACAAAACTATGGGGTAGTGAACAAATGGATTAAGACAAACAAAATTGCACTAGCAACTTACGTAAAAGCACTAGTAAGATGCAAATTTTATATAGTTTATATATGATGAAAAATGGCAATATAAAGTGAACCAAGAGTAGCAAAACCAGAGTATATAGAAGCGGGATCCCATATGACCATTTATATAGAAAATGAACATTATGAAAAGAGCCTAGCAATTTCCATGTCTAGAAAGAAACATAATGTTTTGGAGAGGATTTCTTTGGCATACAGAGAGAGTAAAATTATGCCAAGGTAGTACAGAATGAGAGAGAATTATCCTCCTAGATTCTAAAGTATACACAACAATCCAACTGAGTTGCCAAAAAGGGGTGCAAACAACAATGACTAAACTGGCATAAACTTTATCAAATTGTGTAGGCACAGTACAAAGGTGTCTTTAAATGGGTTTCCAATGGCAATAAGTGGTCTAGCATGCAAACATGATGCACAAGCTTGCAAAAGACAAAAAAAAAAAAAGGCATTTGTGTCATAGAGGTGCAATAAGGAGACATTATATGGAAAAAATTAATAACAAAGAACATGAACAATAATGAAGAAAAAAATCACCTCAATGTACCTCTCTGGGCATTGCTACAAGCATGGTAGTGTTGATGCAAAATTTGAAACTAAATACAAGGGAAATGGAATGAATACATAATTATATGAGTGCTTATATCTTTCAATTAATAATTATAAATGGTTAGTATACAACAAATAATAAAATTAATTACAATAAACTTACAATGAAAAATAAAACCTAGCAAACAAAAATCCATCCTTCTTTAATATTCATGTATCTATTTCATTGCCCATATCCAAAATTAACCTATGTAGAGGGTATATAAATTTGTACCTACCTTGTTAAATAAAATGCAATATTGAAAGTACGATGAAGAGGATAGGAGTGATCGAAATTCACATGAAGGGGATGAAAAAAATGTGGTATGTAAATAATGTAAAACAACACATGAGAAACATTGAAATTAAACTAAACAAAAGCATAAATCTAACAAATATAAAAAAATCAAAATCAAAAATCAAAACCAAAAATCAAAACATGAAGAAGATGATTCCAATCGCGAGAAAAACACGAGTCCCCGTGACCAAGGAGCTGCTAGGGAGTGAGGGACAACAAAGACCAATCATCAAATAATATAAATTCAAATGTAAAATAATTTATATTGAGCCAATTTTGTAAAAGGATTCATCCATACTTGAGAACATTTATTGCCAAGGAAGAGCATATCGGAGCCATGAAGAAGGTTAGAACTCCATTGTTGTGTAGACGTGAAAAGAGAACGAATTTGCAACGACGTTGGCTTCTATTGTGCATATGTAATTTTCTTTTTCCTTTTTGTTTTTCCTCTGCATTTGTATATGATAGGGATTCCATTATGGGCTTGCAGGTTGTTTCAAGCAACAAAGTTGGTTAGGGCGATTGTACAGCCACTCTAAGGTCGGTGTTGGTCAAAACTTACAAATCAGATCATTAATACTTGTAAGAATGCTTTCCCGAAACGAAACAATTACTAGAGTTAGAGGCATTTGGCATTTTTTAACAAAGAAACGACAGTGTTTCAAGAAAAAATAACCAAGGTCTCTGAAAAGTTATGGATTGAAGCTAAATTACCCCTTTCATACAAATCAGGGAAGTATTCTAATGTTTTGTTTATAAAATTAAATTGCCACAATTTTTTTAAGTATTATAAATTTTGTTCCGTCCGTAGCCCTTGGATAATGTGGGGCATACAGAGGTAAATGAAAATGAAAGAGTAAATCATCATGTAAATGATGCCACGTTGTCCCACAAACACATACATGCACATGGTTTTGAGAAAATTTGAAATTTCATAAGCAACAAGAATTAGAATTAAAGTTAATAATAATTATTCATGTGAAACTAGAAAATGTTTAGTGTGCATGACTACTCACTTATAGTAGAAAATGTTTAGTGTGCATGACTACTCACTTATAGTAGACATGTATACCACATTATAGTAGCAAAGCTATTAAATAGTTGATTGACATATGTACAAGAGGGGTAATATGGCTTGTTGCAAGAACGACAAAGAATTGAAACTCACATTGATAACCTTGCTTGAAGGGCATTAAAGTATTGTATAAATAATTGCATGGAAAAAGTGATAGGAAACACAGGTATGACTTACAATTACAATTCATATGAAAATGTTATATGATATATGTTGGTAGAGACCTAGCTTGAAGGATGGCCTCCTCTCACTTCATTCGTCTGACATGCACATTATCCTTTAGTTGTTTGTATCATGCGAAGGAAAATATTGGGGATATGCCAAGATCATTTAAGGATGTGTCTCTTGAACTTACAATGTTCAAAATTACCAATTTCAATTGTGGCCTTTGGCAATGTCATCCCTTGTGATTTATGTATTGTTAGTGCCCATGCCATTTTAAGTGGAACTGTGTACAACCACCCCCTTTTTATAGGTGCAATTGGCACATAATTTGGATTGTTGGAATCCCATGGAGGACCAATATATTTGTTGAAGATGGCAACCAAAAAGGTTGGGTGGGGGATGAAAGTCTAGCTCATAGAAAATGGCAATAATTGGACCAATAGAACCATATACAAGTCCAGTTGTTATCCATAAGTTGGATGTTAGCATAAATTTTTTGCCAATGCAAAGAAAGACTTTCAGGTCCAATCTCTCTTCTTGAGGCGAGCTTGAAGCATGACTTGTGGTATGTTCTACAATGCAACAGGCCACTAGAATGTTTAAGAATTTCAACATTTGTTTATTGTGAAGTGTGATTGAATTGTTGGTTGAGAATAAATGCATTGAAGTTTGGAATGTGCTTTGTTCCTCTTGAGAAAGGAATGAGTTTGTCTTGGACATGAGAAGGTTCCAATCCTCCAATACGAGATTTGTGTTTTTGATGTTTTAAAGAATGTTCTTGAAAGTGACATAAGACAAGTATATACCTTGTTGCTAGAAGATAGTTTCAAGTGTGACCATAGTGGTAAATCTTTTCCATAGTGTGTTTCCATGAGAGGTGCCTACATACATGGGGATGTCCTATATTAGAGGCAATTGGCCCAAATATATGACGATCACAATAGAGAAACCTCCAAAGGGGAGGACTCTGCTATGATGAAAGGATTCACAAAAGTGTGTATTGATGTGGCTAAAAATATTTGGGCTGATTAATCTCATTTCATCAATGAGAATGTATTGGATATATTGAAGGTCTTGTTGGAGGGTCGATAGTGACTACCCTTCTAATGGATTGAAATCCTTTATAAGAATTCAAAGTGTTGCATGTATGGTAGATGCATGTATGTTGAGGGTTGTGATACTAATCCAAGCAAGAAGTAGCAATGGAGGGGGAAATGTTGTGCAATATGGCATAGTGCATATGAAATGCAACCAATTAAGTAAGACTTGCAAGTATCTACAATAACTTGGATGATCATTCGTAATGGAGGGGATGTTTATGTTTTTGTAGAGTGATGCAAGAGAACGTTGAGTTATTTAAGTTGGATGGGGGACAATGAATTTGTTGATGGGAGGTTGGAATAACATGCTTTTGGAATTCTGTGGTATGAGTAGGTGTGCATTATGAAATGTATGGGTTTCTCTTGAAAGTGTAAAGGGATAGATGTAGCATTCTGATTATGGTTGTTGTCAAAGTCACAATGACCAAGCATGTTAAGATCACTTAGTTAGATGTTATTGGTAGGGCGTAGTTGAGATGGGATTTCTCATTCCTCTAAATTACAGGGTTAGTGTGTATGCATTTCATCTTCAACCATACATTTTCCCTTGATGGATTGTGGTTCCTCTATTTTATGGTCAACAAGACAAGCAATGTAGGATTCTTTGATTTGATTCCAAATAGAAGCTATATCTTGATCAGAAGGGTTGATTTCAAAGGGAATATTGTGGAAAAGTTAGCACAACATAAGATCTAACCTATAAAAATCAACATAGTAATTTGAACCTAAGGAGGAGATTGAAGAGTAACATGGTAGGATATGGAAAATGGTCTTAACTATTCTTGGTTTCCACTTTTCTTTTTTTCCATGAGCATTATAAGACCAAGAGTAGGTTGCCTCAATAAAAGGGGTGGACTACATGTGAGAAGGGTACTCAATGTATTTATCAATCAAGGTTGTTGTTGGGATTGAATCATTTGAGTCATGTGAAAGGTGCCTATATGCTTTGTGACTAACATTCAAAGAAAGAAAGAGGTGGCTACTAATGGTCAAGGGTAGTTTTTTCAAATATGGCATGTTTCTTGTGCCACAATGTCACAATCAACAATAGTTTTTGTAAGGAATTTTATAAACAACAATTATGATAGGATATAGTATAGACGCAACATTTGCAAGTATGCTTAGCATATGGTAATAAATTTCAAAATTTTATTCTACTTTGGTTGATTACTTTGTAATGTATTTTTTTACTGCATGTAGGGCGAGAACTAGTTGGAAATCAACATTTCCACACCATATTGATGGTATGTCACAATTGTAGGTGTTTAGATTGTCATCATTTCGAGCAGGAGTGTATGTTTTATGTCCATGCTCGACAATGAACAATGTAGAGGTAGCACTCAACTCCCATTGTGTTTTATAGTGGCATTGAATGGTAGATCTTTTCTTACACAAGCACAAGTTTTATGTGCACTTTGTGTGGTGTTGAATGTGGTTGAGTAGTTCGACATAGCCATGGGATGTGTTGTTTTGAAATTATGCAAAATTGTTCAACAAGCATGGATCATTAGTAATGGAGGTGAGTTATGGGATCCTACTGGACAACAGGTCGAGGGTTCCATGATGTACTAATCGTATCGAAGTAATCCTTTGCAAGGTTAACCTTAGGTAAATTTTCCCAATCAAGTGTCTCCATATTAGGAGCATTTTCCAACCATAGGAAACAATGAATATGAGCATAACCTTTAGGTTTCCATTCATGTTCGTCGAATGCATAGATTGCAAGAAGATTTTTATTTAAGAGGAATAATAGTATATAAACAATGTTGGTAAAAGTGTTAGAAACCGAACCTTATACCAATAGTTTTTTGAATGGAGGAGCCCCTTCAAAACCTTATCATAGGATATTGTAAATTTGTGGTGAAAGTATAGCGATGCTAGATGTGGGTTGGAGACAATATTTAGAGTTCTTTGTTGTTGTTTCTTGCTTGCATCAGTCGACATATGTCTAAGCATGATTGCATGTAGGTCGAGCCATTTAGTGTCAGCTACACTTAGTGTAAAGAACAATGTAGGGAAGCCTAGTTTTGCAATCATGTCTATAAGCTTATGCCTTCGTTTTTTCTAGAAAGAGTGTGTTCCACAAAGATTAGACTCGAAGTGCATGAGTTGTTTGCAAGATTATCATTGGGGGTTTTATCAAGTTGGATGTTAAGATCAACGATGGTTGTTATATAGTTGAGCTCTATGTTTTTCTTTACAAAGGTATAAGTGATTGCATAGTTTTGATGGCGCATCATCAAGTTATATAAGTAGCAATGGAATCTTGGATGCTTTCCAAATCAACTATTTTGGAACCTGAGAAAATCCAATTCATACTCTCACATTTCAATTGACTTGAATCTCTCCTACTTGAACATACAAACTCCTATGAGGAACAACATGAGGAAGGCCATATCAAAGAGGCCCTATGTGTTGTATGACTGGGGAGAGGCCAATAGTTGGCCATGCAATGACATTTGTCGATCTGGATTATGTTGATTACAAGTACCTTTGATTTCTTGGGCTTTTGTATGTGTATTAAGGGGACTGGCTACAAAAGAAGAAGGTTGTTGGCCATCTTGGTCTTTATATCCATTGTGGAGGGAATCTGGGTGCACATAGTTGTGGTCAAAGTTTGAAATAGAATTTGATGTGTGATGAAGCACATGGGAGAGATTGGTAGGGATGGTAGGCAGTTCCATGATTGCATTATGTTCAATACGTACATCATTATATCATTTTCTAACTTGTATTCCAATTATTCCATAACAAGAGATCTAGTCACAATGCATTCATATGTTTGTTTCTTGAAATTAAGGCATGTGACAATCAAAATGTCCAAGTCTTGGACATGACAAGGAAGGTATTAAGAGATAGACATAATGTATTGTGATAAGCTAATCGTATGGTCACTATAGTTGTACTAGCCACTGCATGCATGAGTAATCAAAAGTATGGGGTGTGTGCATGCTATGAGCATTTTCTCAACCAGTGTAAAGTTTTCTAGTATAGAAGGTTTCTCCCCGAGATCCATGTTGTTCGATGTGGAGTAGTGATTGCCATATTTCTATGGAAGGCATATATG
Source organism: Picea glauca (assembly GCA_000966675.3). Lineage (NCBI taxonomy): Eukaryota > Viridiplantae > Streptophyta > Pinopsida > Pinales > Pinaceae > Picea > Picea glauca. Next base: position 16,001 of record JZKD02S2394152.1, read on the forward strand.
CAAAGTATGAAGGCCATTCGTAGTTGCATTTGGATGCATGGATATGATTATTTGCAGATTAAGCAGGAACAAATGGAACATAGTTGATCTATCCTAGTGCAAAATTTGTGATGTGCATGTGAAATGATTTCATTGGTGCATACATATTGAAGTGCAAGGGAGTAATGCAGGGTATCTACATGCCTAGGAGCAAGGGAAAGGGTAATGCTTGGGTTCATTCTTATGGAGAAAATTTTGTAGCTCCATTGAATGTTGATTGCCTATTTATTTGGAGGGTAGAGAAGGCGTCTACATTCATTTAGTTGGTCTTTGTTCTCTACATACTGAGTGTGGGAGTGCTCTTTACCAGAAAAATTCAACAACCATGGCAATACATAAGAAAGACATCAATGTTAGGAGAGAAGAATGCATAAATGGAAGAGCACAATACATTAATGGGTGGGATTTACTATATATTTGAGATTAGCAATTGAAAAAAATGCATGTCAAGTGATATCTTGGAGACCAAAATGGAATCTACGATAACCTTAAGTAGCAAGACTAAAAAAATGAATGACTCTTTTATATGAACATAGGAAAGTGTGCATTGTGCAAGTGGGGCTATAGAAATTTGACAGAAGGATATATTATAGTTTTAAGTAAATTGTTTCCTAATGCTATTTTTAATATGTTGTTATGCTTGATATGTGTGTACGTTTTATGGGTGCTACATCCATGACATGAATGTAATAAATGATATTGGATATATTAGAGCAAGTAAACCAACAAACAATTTATGATGTTATTTTAATAATGTGAGTGTAACACACACACACACACACACACACACACACACACACACACACACACATATGGGTGGAATTTACTATATTTTATTTTGAATTTCACCCCGATTTTGAAATCGGGTCATGCTTTTGCCTTTTGGTGTTGCAGTTCTCTCCTGATTTCATGATTGGGACCAATTGTCAAATCAAGCCTCCTATCAACCCACAACATAAAATGTTGAACCCATGGCCCAAACTTTGTTGAATACTTGTTGAAATCTTTTTGAACCCAAGTTCGTGATCAACTTGATTCTCAAATCGAGACCTCCCTTCACAATTTTATCTACTATCTTTCTCCAACTTCATGATAAGGCCCAAATTCCAAATTAGGATCTCTCTACTCAAACACTTTCATGAACATGTTGTGATGATTAAAAGTTCAAATTCAAGTTATTCTATTTCAAATCCAAAGTTTGATGTCCTTCATCTTTTCAAATTTTGTTCTAACTTTGAAATCGAGCTCGATTTGTTAATCAGGTCATTTGTCTACTTTTGGTACATTGAAATCCCTCCCAATTTTTGAATTGATCCAATTTGCTAATCGAACCTTCTATCAACCTATGTTCAAACTTTTTGAATATACTCCCAATATTGATGAAGTTTTGGTTGAAATCTTTTTTAGCCCAGTTTCATGATCGACCTGATTCTCAAATTGGGGCCTCTCCTCACGAGTTTACCTAGTCATGTCTTGATTTCATGATTGACCTTGACTGCCAAATCAGGGCCTCCTTACTTGAACACTGGTATGAGTGGGTCTCGATTTTTAGATCGGTCATGATTGCCAAATCAACCCCCCCTCCCCCTGAAAACTAGTTTTAATTCAAATTGCTAAAAGGAATTTGATGGATTAGTTGATTTTATTTTAAGGTTAACTCCATGTGCCCTATTGAGTTTTGAGTTCAATGACACTTCAATGTGATACAAATTACAAGTGCTCAATGAAATCCAATGAACATATAAGTCATTAAAAATAAAAAAGGACGGAGCACTAATATGCTCTACACAACTAACAAGCACAACTTCTATAGATAAGAATGGAAGTTCATTTGCCACGTGTTTGAAGTCAAAAGAGAATTAGGCCTTGTAGATATCTATTGAAGGTCGTAAGTTATACTCAAGCCTTCTTGATAGTTAAATATGCAGTGTAATCCTTAGTCAAACTCTAAATAGATTAATAAAGGATTAATCCTTGGTTTGTAACCCTAACCATGGCTTTGACCATGAAAAAACTACCTATTATGTTGAATCTGAAAAATCATATCTATAGTGTTCTTGAAGACCAATTTCTACTAATACCAATTAATCATTTTCTAGAGAATACCCATAATTATATGCCATTTTTTAATGTAGGCATGGAAGCCACTATTTTCAATTCTTAAATGTTACTAAAAACAACTATTACAATGTAATGGTTTTCTTAGGTGATTTATTGCAATGTCAGAGCATTGTAGCCAAGCATTTGAACATTTTAGCCACTTTTAGAGACCAAATCGTGAGTGATTTTGAGAAATTTCCTAGGGTGATATGGAGATAGGTATAACATTTTATAAAGCTCTACCAACATTTATAAATATTCATTGGCAATCTAGGTAAATATGTACTAAACATATTTTTTCAAGCTCTATTTACATGCAACATTTCAAAATAAGCAAATGCAAAATTGTTCTTTTCCTCATTTTCCAACTTTGCGTTCATTTGCCAACTTTGCCTACATGAGAAATTTATATATATATCCCTCAAAATCCAAATAGTGTAAAAGAGTGGAAGATATTTTACAAAAGAATTGAACATGATTCAACATAAATATATGATAAATTATAGATTTGCAATAATGCATTATTTCAAAAGAGAAATGGATGCATTGTTTCAAAATATATAAACACTACTATAGGGTTTAGGTCCAATGGTGAGGATGGTGGTTTGTCAGGCTATCCAACAAGTTTTAAATGTTTCAAAGGAACATATCAATGGTCGGGGATATGTGAGCCCCTAGGGTGTAAGGCATTCGGTGATGGAGTGTATTGTTAAGGCATTATGTTATGTGAAGTCACCAATTTGAAACTTTGGCTTAACTTGTGTGTCGTTTATGGGGTATCATGAGCACACCTAGAGGTTATAGTGGTAATAGTTGGATAACTCGACCCTGTGTCACACGAGTAAGAGCCCGACTAGATGTTAATTCTACCAGTGACAAAAAAATGGTTGGGGATAGGTTAACAAAATACAACTCCAAAGAGAACAAAACATGAAATAATCATTTTAAACAAATTGTAAGTTTATAGAGGTGATTTGGTAAATAAAATTAGTGGTTGGTTATAATTTTTATGAAATTTAGATGACAAAGACGCTATTTAACCAACATTGTATAAACATCAATTAGAACTGTAACTTTGTAATGGACCATGTAGTATGAAAGTAATGGACCATGTATTATGAAAGTGGGGCAATAACTTTGAGTTGCACTTTAAAATATCATATCTGTAATATTTTTACTGTTTTTCATTGAGCATTTATTTCCTTACTTTGATCTTATCCATGACATAGTTCCAACAATCAATATTATAATTATTATATATTATAATCCATATTATAAATATGTTATAAACCATTAAACATGATAGAAACACCGAGATCGATACCTAACATATTATAAAAAAATACCAACAAACAATTTATATTATAATTGTACTAAATGTATAAATGGAAAATACAGAAAAACACAATTTTAAGATGTACATAACAAATTGCAACCAAACAGAAAATCTAGGATCGAATATATCTCAAACCATAAATTGATAAGTTTATCCTAAAACCAATAAAATATAATTTGATACAAATAATGTTGCAAATGTGGAATGCAAAAACCATTGAAAATGCCAACAGAGAAGTAGCGTAAACATTGTTCTAGAAATGTGTAATGCAAAAAATCATAAAAATATCTAATGCAAAAGTAGAGGGAAATTAAAAAATAAGGTGGATTGATTTATCTCTGCTAGCACTCCTCTCCTCTTTGGACAAATGTCATAACTTTTTTGTGAAGGGGATCGAGTGGCATTGAAAAATTAGAAATGGAATAGGGCCTAGATGAAGGACCGAGATGGAAAACAAGATTTGCCTAGGCTTGAATGTCACATGTTAGTAGGAATGGAACTACAAAGAAAAGTATACCAATATAGTTTGAATTGCATTACTACTGCATGTGAAAACAACAAATATCAATCAATTTTTATTTCTTTTGTAATTTTAAGGAAATGGAAAATAGTATCTCAAAATCATGTTTAAAAGTACATGTAAATGTAGATAGCTAGAAAGCATAATTAAATACACATAACTTGGTTTGAATACAATGAAGTTGTACAAGCATTTAGAGAGATTTGAAATAAAATATTTAAGTTTCATTACATTCATGGAGGTGAAATATCGGTAGAATATTCAAAATAGATACTTGCCAATGCAAAAGCTTTAGAAGAAAAGGGTGATGAAAGTGGCGGTGACTAAAAAGTGTACACATCCTTCTATGACCGGTTAATGTTTTCGATATCATCAAACTGTACTTTGCTCCAAGATTTGAAGGATAGTTTTTCTAATTTCATGGTGATAACCTTCAAACATGTTGTATCTTTAAATGTCTCTATCTTTATAGCCAGAGTCAAAAAGAATTACCTACATTTTATTTTGGAAACAATTTCATTGATGGCCTCTAAATCTATAGACAACAAGTGCAAGTCTTTTACCCGCACCCCCATTAGTTGTACTCCAACATCTTTGAAAGCAATCACAGAGGAAGTTCCCATGTGTGGTCCTATAAATCCAGCTTAAGCAGGTATCTGTAATCACATTCAAAGAAATCAACATTGCATTTAGTACAATGCCAACTATTGTATGAATAGCAGAAGACCTTTTCCATGCATTGACTTCCATCAACTAATAAAGAACAAAGTTACTAATTTAATGAGAACTCTCCAGAGTTCTCATTTTT
>JZKD02S2394163.1:18288-29255 GCA_000966675.3 Picea glauca
GGTCTACATGAAATGATGTATTTGTATTAATGATATGTGTATTTACATATACAAAAATAGGCTCATTGGCCTTTAGAATCTAGGCTCTCCGGCCTAATCATCACACAAGCCTCCTAGCTTATTATAACTTGGCTCACCAACCTATAACATATGTTACATTTACAATTACAACTGAGGTTGGGTCTTGGGATATTACATAATGGCTTGCTAAATATATATGCAATCTGCTCTTTATAGGGAACATACTCTAATTTGACCACCTAATCCTGAACTTGTTCTCTGAGAAAATGATATTTGATTGGTATATGCCTAGTCTTAGAGTGTTGAGCATGATTTTTAGAGAGATTAATATCATTGGTATTGTCACACATGATGGGGATAGGTTGATCATAGGGAAATTGAATATCCTTGAGATTGGTTTCAATCCACAACACTTGAGTACAACAAGATGTTGCAACTATATATTTAGATTCGGCTATAGAGAGAGAAATGAAAGTTTGTTTCTTATTGAGCCATGACACTAGACAACTGCCACGTAAGAATGTAATTCCACTAGTACTTTTTCTATTATCAATTCTTCTGGACCAGTTTGCATTTGTATAAGATCTAAGAATGAGTTTTGTGTCTTTTGGATACCACAAGCCATAATTAATAGTGCCCTACAAGTATCCAAATATTCTTTTAACTGCAAGAACATGAGTTTCCTTAGGATTTGCTTGAAATCTGCCTACTAAACCCATTGCTTGTATGATTTTAGGCCTTGAAGCTATGAGATAGAGTAAGCTTCCTATCATAGACATGCACATTGTTTGATCTATTTATGGAGCATCATCATATTTGTTGATTTTGCAACTGGTAGTCATAGGGATGCTCAATGGTGCACAATTTTCCATGCCAAACTTCTTCAAGATTTCCTTGAGATATTTACTTTGAGAAATGAAAATTCCTCTTTCTGATTGATGAATTTGTAGATCAAGAAAGAAGGAGAGTTCCCCCAACATAGACATCTCAAACTCTTGCTGCATTACAACTGAAAATTTCTTACTCATGAATTCAATGTTACTACAAAAAATAATATCAACAACATAGACTACAATTATTAACATGTCATTACCTTCAACCTTGATGTATAAGTTGCTATCATATGTTCCCTTTTTAAAGCCTTGCTGGTGCAAATGCTTGTCAAGTCTGTAATACCAAGCTCTTGGAGATTGTTTCAGCCCATACAAAGCTTTCTTTGATTGACATACATAATCCTTTTTGTCAGTTTGCAGAAAAACCTCTGGTTTCTCCACATAAATGTCTTCCTCAAGGTCACCATTCAAAAATGATGATTTGACATTCATCTGGTAGACTTTGAATTTTTTGTAGCAAGCAAAATCCAAAAACATCATGATAGCTTCAATTCTTGCAACATGGGAAAATGTTTCTTCAAATTCCACTCCTTCGACTTGAGAATATCCTTTGCATACTAGTCTAGCCTTGTTTTTTATTATCTGTCCATCTTCATTCAACTTGTTTCTATATACCCATTTAGTTCCAATTATATTCTTATTCTTGGGTCTTGGAACAAGATCCCAATTCTCATTTTTATCTATTTGATCTAGTTCTTCATTCATGTCTTTGATCCAATGATAATCTTGACTTACTTGCACAAATTTTTTGGGTTCACTCATGGATAACAATGCAAAATTTGCAGAGTTAGATGTATCTACAAGTTTTCTTCTAGTTTGTACACTTGATTCCTTGTTTCCAAGAATCTGACTTTATGGATGATGTTTTTGAACACACATTGATGGGGTCTTTGGTTGGGGTTTCTCCATTCTCTCTTCTTGCTCGAAATCCTCTTGTTCTCTATATTTGTTCATTCCATCATCTTGCATATCATTTTTGATTGGTTCATAATATGAATCATTGTGGTGTTGATGTCTCACTGGATGAAGTGGTCCCTCATCTACTTTTACATCTACGCTCTCAATTATTTTGTGGAGTCTTTTGTTGTATCACTTGTATCCTTTACTTCCAGAGGACTATCCTAACAAGATACCCTCATCAACTCTAGAATAAAACTTACCTAAGTTGTCTTCATTTCATTTAATGTAGCATTTGCTTCCAAAATTTTTGAAGTGATTTATTGGTGCTAGTCTGCCATGCCATAGCTGATAAATGGTCTTATCACTGTTTACTCTTATGTGGGTTTTATTGAGAATGTTAACAATAGTTTGAACAACTTCTCCCCAAAATGTTTTGGGTACTTCTGATTCATCAAGCATGGCCCTGACCATTTCTTGAACTGTTATGTTCATCCTTTCTACTACTCTATTCTACTGAGGGATTCTCGCAATAAAAAATTGTCTCTTGATCTAATACTTTTCACAATAATCATTGAATTCATCAGATTCATGTGAATTCTCCTCCTCTGTCTGATCTTAGGCACTTTATTTTTAAATCCATTTCATTTTCCACCTGTGCTTTGAAGATTTTAAATTTTTCAAAAGCCTTAGATTTATGCTTCAACTATCCAACCCAAGTCATTCTGGTATAGTCATCAATTAATAAAATGAAATATATTTCACCTCGAAGTGATTGTGTACTAGTAGGGCCACAAATATATGTATGAATCAACTCAAGAGGTCGAGTGGTGGAGTGTTCTCTTGCCTTGAATTGAACTCTTGAATACATTCCAAACTGACATGACTTATAGACTGTATTCTCAAGTTTGGAAATTTTTGGCATATCTCTCAAGACATATTTTCTTCCTAACTCAACGAGTTTATTAAAGGTAAGATGGCCTAGTATTTTCTGCCAAAGCCAACTCTCATCAGTTTTACCAATGCAAAATTTTTCTTTGCCTTCTTCTAGAACATACACATTTCCTGAAGTTCTAACTTCTTTTAAAACAGTCTTCCCTCTATTCGCATCCATAACTTTACAAACTTTTGAATGAAAGAGAACATTGTGTCCTTGGTCACACATTTGACTTATGTAACGATCCCCCCTGACCAACCTAAGGCCGAGGTATGCCACTCTAGAGAAACCACTCATGCTTTGATGCTAGTCGGTAACATTCCCAACCATCAAGTCGGGTCATGCTACTCTAGGGAACACTTTCATTCCCATACTGCAGAACATACAATAGCATACCTAGTAGTCAAGTAAGCAATGCCACCTAAATTTACTCTTTAGACTACATGCAACTAAAACATATACATATAGAATGCTCGCGGAAGCTTTACATCTAAACATAAACAAACAATTACTTTCTGTAACATACAAATTTTATATTAAAATAACAATAATTACCAATATGCATCATTTACAATAAATTACCCATAAGCACACAAGTAATCATAGTCACATATATGATAAAATCATAACATAGGCATGCAAATAACAAAACAACATATCCATATATCATACAATTGGTAATTATCTTAGAAAGACTATCACCAATTGCTTACAGATCGTCCACGAACCTCCCAGCCATAGACTACACTATTCATCACTCTCAATAGTGAATCACCCCTGAGCTGGGACTGAACTCCACCCAGGGTAAAGGGATTCTTATCCAAGCTAAGGCTCATGGACAACAAAAAATACTCCATCTCAGGTGCTCACTCAACTAACAACCTACAACCTTGCATTCCCCACATGCCTGTCCCACCCAAATAAGTGTGCCCCTTCTTTGCTTAGCAGTCCCTCGGCTATCCCACTTCCTTTCTAAGGCTTCAGCAACATGCTAGACCAGAAGTCTCAGAGCGCTGTAGCTGCAGTTTAGCACCTAGGAAAATCAATCCCCAACCATTCTCTTGCTCAGAGAACTGCTCACAGGATTGACAACCCACTCCTTCAATCCCTCTCCAAGATAACCAGGTACACCAACCAAAAAGGATGGGGAAACAGGCTTCGAAAAGGTGAAATGGTTGTCTCAAGGATAACAGAATGTATGAGTGAAATGGTCATGGATTCATTGACTGGATAACTGAGTCTGTTTTGGAATCACTGTGAACTCTTTGTCAAAAGTGATGGTCAGCCTGATGGTCCCCCTTTTCCTGTTCGTAAGGTATCTGTGATAAAAATCCCCCCCGGAGCTAAGTTTCCCCACGATATGAATGAATGTCTCCAACTTGACACTTGTCACATCGAAAGTTACTTTTGTCCACTTGTCCCCAACTTTAAAACTTAGGATAAACTAATTATCCATACTTTATGTTTTAGGAAATATTAATATAATATTCCCTTGACTTTTGGCCCTCCCTTTCCCTAACTGGTGAAGTTCAGTATGTTAATATTATGGTAGTTGCGAGAGGTATTTACCTTCACATGTGAACCTAACGAGAATAGAAGACTCCAGAAAGCAAGAGAAAACCCTAATGAGTTGGATAATAACCCTAGAAGTCTTGTCGGCTCAAGAAGATAATTTATATTAGGTTATTAGCCTCCAAGAAAAGAAGTCGGACAGAAATAATAATAATATACTGAACAGACACATATCTAGAAGGAGAAGTCGGCCCCAACAAATCTGGTAGAACCAGTATAAATACAGGGCGCCAGTTCTCATTTGACACATCTCTTAGAATCGCAGAGCAACAACTGGTGCGCACTGCAGTTCCCAGTTTGGTGCGCACGTGTGGAGGAGAGCTGCAGGTGCAGCTGTTGCAGCTACCAGTTTGGGTGTTGGCTTGGAATATCTCTTGGTTAGGGTTTAGACTATCTGATCAACTATTGTTGGTGCTCTATCCTTGGAGGAAGATGCACTACACCTTGTTTAGCTATCTAGCATGTTGGAGTAATTCTCAATCAAGGTTAAGGTGCTTGGAGGGTGGCTTTGGCCTATGGTTGGGTGACGAGGGTATCATCAATGGTAAAACAAGCACACAATATTCTATATTCTAACAAGTTATGGGCTCACACCTCCTTCATTCAGTCTAAATGATGGAAGGAAACATAGCCGCTAGGATATTGAGCTTGTTGCGGAGATGCCACTAGGGTTACTAGCAGGATCAGTTGTAGAAACCCTAAACCTCTTGTCGAGGCACCTTAAGTGAATGGATTGACCTAATCTCTGGACAAATCAGTGCGCCCTAGCTTAGCACATCTCCTGATACTCTTAGCAAGCCAAGACGTGAAGTTTTAATTTCTGGTCAAATCTAGGGTTTGACCAAGTCAAACAATCATGACTAACTCTATGAAGTCTGAGAACAAATTAGATGGAGCCTCTAATTTCAGAGCGTGAAAGACAAGGATCGACCTCATCCTTGCCAAGAATAAAGTGTTGGATATCGTGAAAGGAAAGATTGTGAAACCAGAGTTTGAAGAAGGAAAAGAGAAGGAACCGCAGAACGTTGCAGCTATGGAGAAGTTCAAATATGTTGACATCAATGCCATGATTATTATAGTGGATTCTATAAAATACCACTTGATACCCTACATCTCCCATCTTGACTCATTGAAGAAGATGTACGATGCCCTAACAAATCTCTTCTCAGTCAGAAACATCGGACAAGTTATGAGTCTGAAGAATGAGATCTATGACATGAAGATGAATGAGGATGACAACATAACATCATACTTTGTAAGGATCTCCCAGTTAAGAGATCAACTACAAGCTATTGAAGAGATCACTTCAGAAAAATAATTGGTGAACATAGTACTCAATGGTCTTCCCAAGACGTGGGATGCATTTACTGCAAGCATGAACAAAAGGAAGGAGTATCTGACATTTGAAGAACTTTGGACTTGTTGTGCTTAAGAAGAATCAAGGATCAATGCAAAAGAGAAACCCTAAAAGAAGTACGATGATCAAGCTTTCACAGCAAGATTCAAGAACTTTAGGAACAAAAGGAAATTTGGTTCAAGGAGGAAGCCAAATCAAGAGAAAGACATTTCAGAAGTACAATGCTTCAACTGTCAAAAGTATGGTCACTACAAAAATCATTGTCTCGAGCTAAAGAAAAGGAAGGAGAAACACGAAGCATCAATTGCCGAAGAAAAGGAACCTACAAAGAAGACTAAGCAAGATGGAAGAGACTTCTTCTTCTAAAAGGTAACAACACTCTTCTTATTTCTTATACATATCTTGTTTGCATCGTTTCTGTACATATCTTGTATATCTATCTCTTGGAGGATAATATGTTTCAAGAAGAACTATACCTATGGAAGAACAAAAGGATAAGATTGGATACCATTAGATAATGAAATACAAATCATGTAAAAGCTATCAAAAGATAAGCCGAATCAATCATGAAGAGACTTAGAAGAAGTACAGATAGAAAGAAGTCAAAAATTGAGAGGAAATTGGAAAAAGACTTATAACGTTTTGTAGAAGACAACAAGACGAAAGTGTGGACCTTGTTAGACAAGAGAGCAAATTATATATTTCTGCAAATGGAAGTGTGGATTCTATTAAACAAAAGAGAAAATTATACATTGCATAAGACAATAAGGATGCAGATGGAAGCATGGACTCTGTTAGACGGAGGGAGCCGATTTTATGCACTTATACATGAAGCAAGGAATAGGAGGGAGCTAATCCTATGATTCATTAAAGATGATGAAATATATATATATCCATGGTAGCATTCATGAAAGACAATATGTGTTCAGTTCAACCGCAGAAGAAGACTTCTTCAAAGAGAAGCCTTAAAGTATTCCTAGTTGTCCATCCAGATCCGTGATCCTATGATGAAAGGAAGAAGTGGAATCTCTAGGGCATGGAATCTATAAGAAACTCCATGGACCCAAGAGATAAAGAAAAACATGAAGAAGAACATGAGGATTCCAAGAAAGAAAGAGAAACCAGGACAACCAGTCATTATATCAAAAATCACAAGATTACCAGCCTGATATGAAAGCAATCAAGTAGAAGAACTGAAAGTCGTGATGAAGAACTGTGTATGGAAGACTTATGTATAAAAGAATTGCAAGATCTAGAACCAGAGGTTCTCCCAGATGGAGGGAGAAGACTATGATGATTATCTGTTCCAGTACACCAAACATATCACTACACGAGTCATTATATCATCTTCAACATCCATGAGTTGAAGTTCTACATCAGATGAATGCAAAGAATGTTCTCCAGAGAAATTGAATAAAGAGCGTATGAAGAGCAATCTCAAGACCTTGAGGCATACCAGAAAGAGACTCTTGTACGCAGATAAAAGAAGGTAACTTGGTGGAGAACCTCCAGTGCACAGCAAAAGTGTGGTAAAGATTTCCTATAACATCAAGATGACTACTCAGTAGATCAGATCTCATGATGACAAAAGAAGTGCCACATAGATATGTTCCAGTTTTCCAACTATGATATACTCTATTATTCAGATCTACATGAATCCTTCACAGTGTTCCAGACTAAAGTACATTTGAAATCAAGCATTACATTATCCATGATGAAGTCTAGAAAGGAGAAAATGATTCTCCAATACATATCTCCACAGATGAGCAGACTTTTTTGGTAAAGCCTCTATCCAAGATGAAAGAGTTTGCGTACTCAAGATGGAGGTCATGGAAACAACTTCCTTCTTATTGAAAAAGGAATAAATGACTCTCCAAGTTAGGAGGGAGAACTGAAAACATTATTGAAGACATTCATTCTTTAAAATTGAAAAATAATCCATTTTGGACAAATGCTTTCCTGTTCGGAAAGTGGATTGAGACTTCTGACAGACAGTCACTTTCCATTATAGTTAACATGGGAAGTAGTCTGATTGCTGATGTATCATAGACAACAACTTCCCATTGTGGTTAACATGGGTAGTGGTCTAGGGCAGTCTCTCTTCTTGAGGGTTACTCAAGAAGACTGGCCTGCCTCGCCGAACAACGATTTCTCATTATGGTTAACATGAGGAATGGTTCGTTTTGGAGGTTGGTGCAGGACAATATTTTCCTCTTGTGGTTAACAGAGGAAATGGTCTGGACAGTCATTCCTTAGGGTTTATACATTCTCTCCAGGGTGCACTTTGATTAGTGTAGGAGTAATGGCCCAGGGTGGGGAATGGTCCAGGCTCGGCAATCAGGGACATACATTCCTTAGGGTTTATACATTCTCTCTAGGGTGCACTTTGATTAGTGTAGGAGTAATGGCCCAGGGTAGGGAATGGTCTAGAATCATCATTCCTTAGGGTTATACATTCTCTCCAGGGTGCACTTTGATTAGTGTAGGAAGAATGGCCCAGGGTGGGGAATGGTCCAGGTTCATAAGACCAGACAGTTATTTTTCCTTGCTTGAGAAGAATAGTCTAGATATCTCATTATTCTACTCTGAGGCAAATATTCTTTCAGAGCTCACAAATGTGAGTGAAAGATTGGCCCAGATAATTCAATTTATATCATAACATTGTTTCTGTGCAGGTTTCTATCAGATGTTTGTTATGAAGATCGTATGACAGTAGATGAAGACTATTGTGGTGGATATGTTCCACTTTTTGTGAGGCAGATATTCTTTCAGAGCTCACAGATGTGAGTGAAAGATTGGCCCAGATGATTCAGTTTATATCATAACATTATTTCTATGCAAGTTGCTATCAGATGTTTGTTATGAAGACTGTATGACAGTAGATGAAGACTACTTTGGTGGATATGTTCCATTGTTCGCAACTACAAGTTGCTGATCAAGTACTTGTGTGTTACTTGGTGTGGTAGTGTACCATTGGATTGTAGTTATGTACTACTATGGATAGACACAGTTGTGTTCTATCTTTGTTCTAATTTCCTTGAAGACTATCAACAGTTTATTGGAGATCGTCATCATCCAGAAGAATGATGAACAAAGATTTTCCAGATGGAAAACAATTCAAAGCATTTACTCTTCTAGATTATAAGAATGGCTCTTCTATCACTCTATGGTGTGAGTGACTTATCCAACATCATGTCTAATTACTCAAATGAAGTATGGTTTCGAGAGATGATGCAACTGATGGTGATGGTGATGCTCATGATCTAGTCATTACCATTACCTGATGAAGTATTTTTTTGTGCTCAAGACCATTACCTGTAATACCTCCCTAGCTAGGAGGGAGTGTTAATATTATGGTAGCTGCGGGAGGTATTTACCTTCATGTGTGAATCTGACGAGAATAGAAGACTCTGGAAAGTAAGAGAAAACCCTAATGAGTTGGCTAATAACCCTAGAAGTCTTGTCGGCTCAAGAAGATAATTTATATTAGGTTATTAGCCTCCAAGAAAAGAAGTCGACATAAAATAATAATAATATACTGAACAGACACATATACAGAAGGAGAATTCGGCCCCAACAAATTTGGTAGAAACAATATAAATATAGGGCGTCAGTTCTCATTTGACACATCTCTCATAATCGCAGAGAAGCAACTGGTGTGCACTGCAGTTCCCAGTTTGGTGCGCACATGTGGAGGAGAGTTGCAGGTGCAGCTGCTGCAGCTAGCAGTTTGGGTGTTGGCTTGGACTATCTCTTGGTTAGGGTTTGGACTATCTGATCAACTATTGTTGGTGTGCTATCCTTGGAGGAAGATGTGCTACACCTTGTTTGGCTATCTGGCCTAGGGTTTGCTTCCAGAGTAATTCTCAGTCAAGGTTAAGGTGCTTGGAGGGTGGCTTCGGCCTATGGCTGGGTGACGAGGGTATCGTCAATGGTAAAATGATCACACAATATTCTATATTCTAACATAGTCCCCCATATCTTTTATCGTGGTCATTATGCACACAGTGATGTATTTTATATTAATCATGAGTCATGTACAAAGTAGGCGCTCTAGCCTTTAACATCTAGGCGCGCTAGCCTAATTCCAAGACATAAGCATTCCAACTTACAATACTAGCTCACCAGCCTATAATGAATATTATATACACAAAGGTTTGCTAACCTTAATATTGCGTGCACTTAGTTACTACGCGTTGTATCCTCTGTCTTTAAGGTTGTGCACACCTTAGTTACTGTGCGCGGTATTCAAAAATGTGCACATTACATCCCTTTACTGCGCAGTATATGTGCACACCATGCCATGGAAGGTGTATTAAAAAAATGATGTCTAAACGTCTCACTAGCTTAAATATACTTGGATTATATTTACATTTGGGTTCGGCCAAGGGATATTACAACTTACACTCAACAAGTTATGTTTTAGACCATCTACATACACCACATTTTATGCTTTGGTGTTTCCCTTCTTATCTTCATCTAGTACAACAATTCATTTTCCTTTAATTATAGATGGAGCATTGTTTCCAAAAGTAGAATTACCACCTTTTTCTTCATTTACGAACTCAAACTTACTCGTGTATCCTTTCATTTGCTTGGAGAAGCCACTGTCAATATACCATCGATTTTCTTGATTTTTGGCATATAGAGCTAGTCCACAATTTTCTTTGATTTTATTTTTCTTCCTCCAAACCTTGGTAAAATATTATTGTCTGATAGGAAACATCATGCTTTTGCATTCACTTGCCTTTTGTCCAAAATTATTGCATATGTGACATTCAAGGTCATTTAGTAAAGGAGAGAAGTCATTTTGATACATATCCATTCGAGGTTTATTAAATTTCTCCTACATTTCTGTTATGTCTAAAAGTCCTGCTACTCACGAACTTATGTCCAAAGTTACCACAAGAGAAACGATATCCATAAAAAATGTTTGGATGCCTTGGAATGAGAAACTTGCTTGTAGGAATCATTCATTTTCTGCCAACTTGATAAGATTTAGGCACTTGTTGCTTCTTTGCTTCATGTTTGTTTGTATTGTTGGGATGATCCAGTTCTGAATGCTTCTTCTTATCATGTTTTGATTTGTTAGGATGACCCTTGAGAGCATTTGCATAACTTGTAGGTTTCACACTAGTTGACATGCTGGTGCTTGATTCACCTTTGACAATGTTCAAACTTTCCTTATATCCTAGCCATGTCTTGTCATCTAGTGATCTCTGATTGCTGAGAATGCTATCTAGAGTTTTTGATCCTTTTATGAATTTCATTTTAGTCTTGGATTTATCTA
>JZKD02S2394185.1:0-21923 GCA_000966675.3 Picea glauca
GCCTTACTTTTCTTAGGAGCGTAGATTATGAAGAGTATCACATAGACGGTTTCCAGTGCAGCGCCTACCCCATTAACCGTAAAGATCAACAATCCTCCAGGCTTGATTAATCCATAATATGTCCACAGCGAAGTGCTCAACAATGTGCAGATATAAGGAAGAGATTTGAAATCTTCTGTGGACTTATTCTTCACTATGCGCCAAAATGTCTTCCTGTCAATCAAAACATAATCAGCAGTACTCACAAAACTGACGAGAGTCGCTTACACGTCCCTTCCAATCTCTGTATTTAACCACTTAAAACATTTAAGAGCTTACAGTGGCGAGATGAAAAGGAGGATCGATATCACATTTCCTGCACCCCAAACTTCAAATAAATAAGAAATATTATAACAGAGTCCAATTTTTCAAACTAATTCAGTAACCTACATGAAACCTTACACAGTATTTACATTTATATGAAGCTGCATTAAATGCAACTCTGATCGGACGTATAGATATAGTGTGAATCTCACCTATAACGCCAAGAATGAAGCTCACATCCGCCATCTCCACTGTATGCTCAGAACCCCTACAACTTGTTATTCTAGTGGGCAATACTACACACATAGCCTGGTGCACTCTGATGCTCTAATATAGACGACGGTGAAATGTCCAACAGAAAAATCGCAGCGACTGAGAGATGGCCACGTAAGAGATGACAGAACGTACTATCAACCGCTCACCCAAAGCTTACAGTAAATTGCAGAGGTGGTCCATTTAGATGCCCTGAATAAAGCCCCCACCGCATGCATATCACACCTGTGTTATTCTCCTTGATCATATATTTCCACAGTGGGAAGGTCAGATCTGTCTCAAGTATGGAGAGTAATGTGTTCCATTTCTTTATTTGTTATTTGAACAGACTTAGCATTTGGACGGTCATTAATGCCAGCAAAAAAAATCAGAGGTCCACGCTGTGTATATTTCCACAGTAGGAAGGTCAGATCTGTCTCACATGTGGAGAATAATGTGTTCCATTTCCTTATTAGTTATTTGAACAGAATTAGCCTTTGGACGGTCATCAATGCCAGCACAAAAAATCACAGAGGTCCACCCTACGATTCTTCAGATAACGATCGACAAGTTCATTGGGTCATCAATGCCAGCACAAAAAATCACACAGGTCCACACTATGATCCTTCACAATATAATTGCCAGCACAAAAAATCACACAGGCCCACCGAATGATTCTTCACGGGATGATTAAGAAGTTCAAGTACAACAGGAAATGGTAAAATACCTAAAGTGCAAGCACATGTTTATGTATATGTTTAGTGTAAGGTCTGCCATTACAACAAATTTAATACATAACAAGTATCAGTAAACTTCCAAACCAGCAACATTATTTAGTAAGCGTCTAAACCAGCAACATTTTTTTAAATGTTCTTTAGTCTATAAGATTAATTTTAATCAATTTTCTGAGGTATTCTGATACCATGTTAAGATTTTCCATTACACAAATACTCATAGATATTAGTAAATTTCCAAACCAATAATATCACCTTGAGTAAACAATTAATCACATGTTCCCAAAATAACAATGGAAAGTACTATTGTTAGTCCAACAACACCCATACTTAATATTTAAAGGGTACAAAGATAAACTAATGCTCTTAGTTAACTTGGTAAGCCATTGAAGCTTAACTCATACTCTTAAAGTCTGTCATTACATCAAAATTATAACAAGTATTAGTAAACTTTCAAACCAGCAACATTATCTAATAAGCTTCTAAACCAACATCATCATCTTAAATGTTCTTTAGTCTATGAGATCAATTCTAATCAATTCTTTAAGATATTATGATATCATATTAAAATTTGTCATTCAACAAACATTCATAAGTATTAGTAAACTTCCAAACCAACAACATCACCTTAATTAAACCATTAATCCCATGTTCCCAAAATAACGATTAAAAATACTATTGTTAGTCCAATAACACCCATATGTAATATTTAAAAGGTACAAAGATAAACTAATGCTCTCAGTGAACTTCGTAAACCATTGAAGTTTAACTCGTGCTGTTAGTCAACTTGGTAAACCATTGAAGCTTAACTTAGAAGGCACTATACGCGGACGTATATTAACATATAATAAGTGTTTAAGAAAATTAAATTTCTAGTCCTAAAGTTTGAACCAATAACTTAACTAACATAAAGGTAAGCTATTGAAGGTTAACTCATAAGGTACTATATGCACACGACACCAGTGTTATATTAACAGATGTTAAACATTTAAGAAAAATAATGTTATAGTCGTTAGGTTTGAACTAATAATTTATCTAATACAAAGTGCTAATGTAGAGAGCACAATAGTGGTAATGTAGAGAGCACATTACCACCGAATAGAGCAAGGATGGATAGTGGAGATAAAAGTGAGTAGAGACCGAATAGTAAAGTTAGTAAATAGAAGTGAATAGATACATCATTAATAGATCAAAGATTATACTCGAAATAGAAGTGGTGTTGGTGTGTAATTACTTGGTTTTGAGTTTTTGGCTTAATAATGTAATTGTTTATTTGATGAATGGTTGGAGTGTTTATAAAACTGAAAGGGAATGAAGTGTCTAGTAAACCATAATGTTTTTAACATTTTAAGAATAAAAGTATATCATTGGCTAGAGGACGGACAAGGACAAGAGTTATAGGGGGGTATGATTCCATGAGAGAGGGAGGAACCAAGAGCTAAGTCTATATGCTTTGTTTAATTAATTATCACCCACGTTGTGTTAGAGGAAATATGAAGGGGCATATGAGTCTCTTGGAGAGACCACTATGTCCTTGGAATGCCTGGGTATTTAAACCATGTTCCTGATTGTCTTGGGGTTCATTAGTCAGTTGTTTTGGTTCATGAAATCAGGAGTTGGGTTCGCCATTACTCATTTGTGAGCCAATTTCATTTTGGAGTAATTCTTCTCTATTCCTCTCATCTCTATCATTTTGGTTTTGTGCCTGGGAAAAGAGGAGACAAATTGCTAAAGGACAACAAACATGGTTGGTTGGCTACAGGGAATTACTAGTATATTATAGCCATGAAATAATTCCTGAGTGCATGGATGCATTGGCATGATGAGAAACCTTGTTCATAGCTATGAAACCTAAGAGTTCCAGCATTGAGATTCTAGACTAGATGCATTGGAGCCCTAGAAAGAGGTGGGAATCCTGAGGGACTACGTGGCACTGAAGGGGGCTCATTCTCTTGGGTGGTGTAGTTTGGGGAGAAGAGAGATTGTGTACTTTGGATTTTTGTGTGTTGAGAAACCTTTGAGAGCTTGAGCATTGACTCGTTTGGGAAGTTAAGTGTCGCTATAGAACCCATCATTGTGGATTCATAGCCCTGCCTGGGGGGTGACCTGTTGTTGAGACTTGGAACAATAGTGTCTAAGGTCAGGCGGAATGTCCTTGGTATGCCAACAATTGGTTACTGTTTTTGTTAAAGATAAGTGCTCTTTTTCATGGTGTTTATATGCTTATACATAATTATTTCTGCTTTGTATTGATTATTATCTTTGAGATATACATTAATAATGTGCATGCTTGTTGGTTATTGTTGTGCATGGCATATTGTTATTATTTTTATAGTTTAACATGAATCTTGATGATTGCATGTGTTATTTCATGCTTTTTTATTTAGTTGTACGTCACAGATTGGAAATAAAAGCATCTTGAAGGGTATTTTGGAAGTAGTGTGGCCCGACATTGGGGGGTTGGGGATGTTAAGATTGGTATCAGAGTCATTGGTTTAAAACACGTGTGCTTTGAAGGGATTACTACGTGCTAGGACAAAAGTTCTGGAAATGAAATTATTTGGCTATTGGGCAACACCGAAGGGGGATGTTTTGTGGTGTAACAGTGTTGTGATCACCCTAGAAGTCATGCTTGGGATATTCCTCAAGGCCCTAACATTCCAATGAGATCTTCCCTTCACGATCTAAGCATTTGAATTAACAGTTATGCCAAGAAAGAAAACCAACACACAACGACTATCGATTGAGCTTCCCACGTGGGTTATCCATCATTGATATGTGGTTTGTGTAAACATGTATTCCACGTGCATAGGGATCACTGAGCATTTTATAAACTAAATCCACCTTATGTTAGTTGTGTATGAAAAGGAAACCATAAAACCCTATGGAGTCGCACCCATTATAAACTTTTGGTTACGATAGTCGGCTGGCTAATGGACGAGATTGGACTAGAGCATTGGTAAGTTGTAGCTTGAATACGTTGAGCTTGTTGAGCCTGTTCCCTAGTGACTTGGTACCCTGGTTGATTGATATCAGGCCACTAGAAGTTTCCAAGAGTAGTTTCCTTGTTGACATTCTAGAACTTCGTTGGGTTGTACCAGACCGGAGTCTATTGATAGGAGTTGGATAGAAATTGAGTGTGGTGGTCAATGTCATAATGGGATGGTGGGCTATACTAGAATGGAGCCTATTGATGGGATTTGGATAAAATTTGAGCTTGGTGGCTTGATGGTCAGACCAAACCAGAGTCGCGAACAGGAAGCATGGAATTTCAACACAGTGGGTTGGTGGCCATGTTAACAGCCATGCCATCTGCCACATCATCCAACAAAAGTGGAAGGGGTCCACTTGGAGGCCATGTTAGCTTGAAAGACCTCTTTTGAAGAGGAAAATTCCCAAAAAACTTCAAAAGGGAATAACTTTTTTCTCTGAGCTCGGAATTGGGAAAACAATATTTGTTGGAAAGATCTCAGAGAAAGGAATCCAATTATGCACCTAGAAAATTGTTTTGAGAAGTAGATATCACAATCAACTAGGAAGAATATGATTGGTGACCTTAAGAAACAAAAAAAAATTATAAATTCTTACAGTCCTTTTTCCAAAAATGTGTATACATGTTTATTCTTTTATATAACAAAAGTTATGTTACATGCACACTTTCTTGTAGAATTAAGGGTATAAACACACCAGTTCAAGCTAAGAATGAAAATTTGGGAAATGGAAGAAGGAGAGGGAGCCTTCGATCATGAGAAAGTAGACAAAGGTCAAAATATCTGTGTTGGAAATGTAGAGACAAAATCTAATCGACATGGGAGAAGAGGAGAGATAGAAACATTAATAAAGATTGTGAGAAGCTTGGGAATAGAAGTACAGAGTTACAAAAAAGAAAATGAGAAGATTATGAAATAACATAATCAAATAAATGCTCAAATGATGCAAATCATAAATCAGTTGCAGAGGCAAGCAAAGAATGGATCAGATTCAAGATAGTGGGGAGATGGAAGACAACATGAACGAAGATATAACTACAAAAGAGCCAAGCATTCAAGAATTTCTAGCATAAATCATAGACATCACTCACCTCCTTACTCAACAAGGAAAGTTTGTGTGTCAAGACTCCATAAGCAGTCCAAAATTTTCTCCTTTTAGGAACCAAATAAGAATATACAAATTGGATAGTTTGCAAGGAGAGTTGAGGAAGCTTAAGCCACCATCCTTGCATGGTGAAAGAGAAAGGGAAGATGATGTTGAAGCTTGTTTGCTTGGAATCAATAATTATTTTTTAGTTGCACAACTACTCATCTAATCTAAAAGCTATAATTACCACTTATTGTTTGCATGGAAAATTTGTTATGCAGTGGGATTAGTTGAAGAAATTTGAGCACTTCAATGCGAGAAGGATCACTTGGAAGTAGTTCAAGAGGTATTTTTAGACGGAATATATTTCAGAACAGTACTATGACAAGAATATGAAAGAGTTATTTGAACTCAGGTTGGGGAGCATGACCATGGGAGAATAGGAAAATAAGTTATTATGATTGTTGAATAATGCAGTGAAAACTGGTTGCAACACACACACAATTACAACACACACCCTGCTCTCTAATACACAATGGAAAAAAATAGATATATTGTTGCTAAATAATAAGGAACTTCAAATGGGAACTTAAGCACTAGAAAAACATGAAATGAAGCACCACTCTTTTATTGATTCGAATTAAATAATAAGATTTACATTAGATCGAGTCTGGGTTAAAAGAGAACCATGAATTGTTTCTTACATGGTTGAAAACCACTATGAAATCGTCGAGAGGGTAATGATTTGCGTGTATGGGATGAGATTTTGTTTCTCCCTTCCTGTGTGCTCACCCAACCTAGAATCTTTCTCTCCAGTCTACCTTCTATGATTTCCTTACTTTGTGGTTCACCAACCCCTTCAAAATTGTGCTCCATTTCTTTTTAAAAATCTTCCTTGGCTCTAAAACGATTTTCATTCACTCCAAGAATGATTTGTTACCCAAACCATCCCTCTGTCTTCCAGACCGCTTCAAATTCCTTTTGGCCTCGGGTCACACTTTCTCCTTTAGTTGTGAGTTCTTTTACCTAATGGTAGCTGCTACTCATCATGAATGCATGCTAGCATGAAAAAATCAAATGTGTGCAGCCACAGTGTTGCAAATGAAGAAACATCATGACACTTGTAAAAGTTCACTATACGCAACAGTTTTAGCATGAGTTTCAACATGAGTTTCAACACAATTTTTAGAATGACACTTGTAAAATTTCACTATACATGGTAGTTTCAGCACGAATTTTAGCATGACACTTGTAAAATTTCACTATACGTGGCAGTTTCAGCACGAGTTTCACCATACACAAGAGTAGTTGCATTAGTAATAGCAGTTCGAATTCATAGAAAACTGACTAAATAAAATGGACCACTAACACAATCCTTATTCGACTTATTTCCTAATTTGTCGAATAGAAATATTTTTGGGTGATACAAATTGATCGAGCACAAGGATGCTCCTGCATTAGACACCCCTGGTATGAAAAAAATGAGCTCCAGCTTATGTGAAGATAACTGCTGAAGTGAATAGTTCTACACATGTGCTAACTAGTCTTTAGTCACCCATGATGCATCCTCTGCCCCTCAATTCTTCCACTTGATCAAATATTTCATGTACTCCTTCCGACGAGTCTTTTTACCAATTCAGGTAGCAATAATATCTTCAATTTTCTCCTCAAATTTAATTGGTAGATTTTCTTCCCATTCATTGACGGCACCTTCATTTTCTATTATGTCCCCTTCATGAAACTCATATAGGTCAACAACATTAAATGTAGGAGATATGTCAAATTTCTCTGGAAGTTCCAACCGATAAGCATTATCAGAGATCTTTCTCAGAATTCAACATGGACCTATCTTCTTGTACTTGAGTTTATTTTATGTGCCTCGATGAAATCGCTCCTTCCTCAAGTGAGCCATGACCATCTCACCCTCTCAGAATACCTTCCATCTCCTATGTTGATCTTCTCTTTGTTTATATATGTCATTGTTGGTCTGCAATTCCTTCTTTACCTGTTCTTGTAATTCATGCATACTTTATGCAAAATCATTCGCATCAACACTCTTCTTGCCTTCCAAATCTAGAAATGAAACAAAATCTATCACACCTTTTGGTGATCATCCATAAAAAATATGAAATGGAATCTTTCCTGTAGACCTGTTACCGAATCATTATATGTGAATTCATCTTGGGCTAATGCCAAATCCCATTGACTAGGAGTCTCTCCACTTAAACTTCTCAACAAATTTCCTAGACTCTTGTTCACTACTTTTGTCTGACCATCCATTTGAAGATGATATGTTGAACTGTATCACAAATCTGATCCTAAATTTTTCTAGATTATCCTCAAAAAATGTCCAAGGAATCTTGTTGGCATAGGGGCAGACCCAGGGTTCAGTGCTACAACAATGCACCAACAAAACCCTAACTACTAGCCCTTTCAGCAACACCTGCGGAGCAGATGAAGTCTCACCCGAGGTAGAGGTAGGGGGGTTGCAGGACTCAAGTGTCTGCAACCTTAGCTGGGACACAGATCTGTGATTGTAATACTTAATAGAGCACTTAGCACCGACAATTCATCAATATTCAACCACTATCTACTCCGTAGATAATAAGAGAATCAAAACATTCATTTAGATCTGATGTATCTAAGCACTTATCATAGAAAGGTAGATTAGATCTAGCAGATTCAAGGACTAAGCACATTCACATAGGTAAGATCTAACATCCATATACATCATTAACACAAGCACAAACAAATCAACCTATCTGCATCAAAGCACTTAACAAGTAAGGACATAAACACATCAAGACATCACACAAAGTAGAGAAACACAACATATACGTGATTCACCCCCACCTTGGGGCTACGTCCACCAAATCTTCTTCTTTATTATCTTCGGTTCAGCTTCTTACAGGCACATAGCATCAAAATCCTACTCCACAGAAGACAGGAGATTTGTGTGCACTCCGCCTGATCCTCCTTCTTCTGGTTAGGGTACGACACCAAGCCTCCTTACAATTACTTGCATGTAGCTCTGCAAGTCTCATACAGTATGAACGAAGCATCTACAATCCATACTTATCACTTAGCCCTATATCACACAGATATGCATATCTATATATATGCCTCTCCTTACATTTCCTAGACATCTATTTATACTTTACAAAATAGGCCTAAACATGGGTAAACCCATGGAACGACATCCCATACCCGTTACATAATCCCAAATCCCAAAAAATACCCAAAAGGGGCCAAGATCTCGTGATCTTAGCTCCGTCTTGTGCTCCTCCTTCGACAGGTTGTTGAAGTCCCAAAATAGGTCAACTTGATCAAGGATCTACCAAAACTTGGTGAAGGGCCGAGAGGCTCCCGAAACTCACCTATGACTCATCCTGAATCACTCTTCTCTGGGTAGTTCTACTTCGAAATCCTTGAGCTTAGCTCAAGCTTCTTCAACTTGTTGTTGTGTTATGGCCTCCTATTCAATGAACTCTTGGATGACTATGTCGTTGACAGGTCCCTCTAGGAGTTGTTCAGCTGCAGTGACAACCTGCTCCATTTCTGCTCCTCGGCCTTCGACCTCTATGAACAATTGGTAGGACTTATCTAGTACAGTTTGGGGCCTTTGCGTTACTTCCATAACTCTTCTATGGATAGTGTTGATCTGTTGTTGGGAGGTGCATTTTTCTTGGGATCACTTCATTCTCTCCACAACTGACATGGGCTTCAACTGCATCTGTATCGTTTCAGCTTGATACTTTGCCTCTTGGAACTACAACTCTAGTGCCTTTAGTTCTATATTCTTAGTGAGTTTCTCTTAGGTCTGGGCACTACGATCAGTGAGTTTCTTACATTCCATAGCAAGGAATTTTATTCTCTCAACTGTGCTTCGAGCAGTTGCTTCTCTTTGATGCCTTACATCCTCTAGAGTCTCGGGCATTGTGCAAAGATCTAATTTTTCTATATGTTGTTGTAGCTACTAGATAACTTCTACAAGTTTCTCTGCTTGTTGCGTGACTCAGTCCTCTACTTTTATTTATAAGACTTTCACAGAGCGAAGTTCTCTGTTGACCGCTTCTTTCACTTCGAGTTTCTTTGCGAGCAACTATTCTTTTCCTTACTGCATATATGTTTTTTCTTCATCAAACTTCACTTGGAGAGCAATCTTTTCCTGTTCTATAGCTTGACGTTGTTCTACAAGTACTCTTTCTACTTGCGTCAAATCTTGGGTGTCTTGTTCTATTTCTTCTTATGATCGTCGAAGGTGATCTTTGACTGTATCAGCTAGTCGATGGAGTTGGGCTAGCTCATCTCCCAGCGATGGTTCTCTCAATGGCAGAGGCACAGTGGAGACTGTGCAGCTAGACTGAAAGGCATGTTGTACCCCTCAAAGTTTGACTTTAATCATATCATACATTTCTTCCTACTTCGCTCTTTATTTCTCTACTATTTCTAGTGAAGCGTCATTCAGGGATACTATGATGAAGTCAAAATCATCGGAGGTGAGGATGGTATACATATTGGTCATGGTGGCTTTTGATTTCTTCTGGGAAGAAGGTTTCAGGGGGGAAAACTTCCTCTTCTTCAAGGGGTTAACCTCATGTCTGGGTGATGTTACTTAGCCTGATTTCTGTTCGTCTTCTACTTCGTCATCACCCCCTCAGTCAGGTGACACTGAATCAGTCTTTCCTAAGATGTTACTTAAATTTTGGACCTCCTCAGTCTTCTTCTATCTGCTGGTTTCGAGTGTATTATGTTCTTTATGAGTGTCCTCTAGGCTGTCGAGATCAGACATATATGCAGGGTTGGCGGGGATAAGGAGGTCAACAGACCATTCCTTAGTGATCTCCTCAAGGTCTTATTCTATAAGCTTATAATATGACTGGAGTTTCTCTTTTGTTCATATGCTCGTGTTGTAATGTAGATGAAGTGTCGATCTGCAATGAAATTCATCAAGGGTTGGAATCTTTGTAAGGTGTTCGAAGTCATGCGAGGCTCAGATTCGATGGCTATCTTAAGTTGGAGGTAATGTGTATGAAACACATCATTTGACTACCATTGTTTGTTCATATCACTTGAATACCACAGGGTAGCGAACTTCGCAGCAAGTGGTTCAAATGGCTCTATGTCTGGGAAGGTCACACCTTCTGGCATCTCCTAGGAAACAAATGAAATGAGGATTAGGAGCCAACTGAAATGAAATTCATAACCCTGATCCTATGCTTCTCAACAGTCTAATTCCAACTGGTTAACTAGGTACTTCACCTAGTTCATTTGTAGACCTTCCGTGCACTTCCCTGCGAGGTCAACGACAAAGCCAGTGACCTGCGTAGGTCGATTCTTCCTTACTAAATTTCCAGCTATCAGTTGACATTATAGGTGCACTGCAGCACTCTGGATGGAAGCTACCATGCAACCTCTTGTTCCCTTCTCAATGTCACCATATATATCCTTGATATTTTGTGCTAGTCCATAATCTGCGGATTTTCCTAGATAAAAGTCCTGCAGGTTGGGTCCTTGCATACTCAGTCCTATGATCCTATGGATCAACATTGGGTCAACTGTAATGCGGCAGTCTAGCCATAATTAGTTTCCATGGTAACACGATAGTAGCATCTTGACACAGGCATTGACTTCCTGGTGTCTTCCAAAGTGTGGGATCTTCATGACATTCAACAGGGTGGACTACGCGAGGTTCATCGTCCATGAATGAGGGATGATCTTCGAGTTCTTCCCTTTTTTTCTACTTAGGTAATTATATGGGGTGAGCATACCATAGATCTTGCTATCTCCGAGGTTGAAGTTGTTGAAATTCAACGCTATGATATTATCCTTCTTTATTCGAACTGTGCATATCCCCTTCAGGAGGTACATAGTAACTATGGTGTACTCGAAATATCTTGGTACACTATCACGATTCACCGCCCCAGCCAGAGGTGGGATGTAATCTGGCAATATGGATGGAATTAGCTTTGCATTTTCTAGGTCGTCTTTGTGCTTGGTTCTCTTTTCCACTGAGGTTCAGGATGATCCGGCTCCATGAGCAGTAGACAAAGAGTCTTGCAGTCCTCTCATCGATGACGCTTGTATACTTGCAGACATCAACATGACTCTTTCAGTCATGAGGTCGATGAGAACTTCTTCGACAACTTTCTCTGCAGCACTGAACTCATCAGAAATACATGCTCAGGGTTGGAAATCTCGAGTTCGAAGAGTAACTTAGACACTATAATGGGATAGAGTACAATAGTTCAATGATCACTGTGTAAAATCAACGAGTCTATGGGCTTAGATTCACGGTTAGCAAAATTTTTCTTGGTGAATGGCACGACGGGATAAATAGATAACTTGGCAACAAATCTCTTGCAATAGGTGAGAAGCCTTCATTAACTCTATTATGTCCATTACGACGTGATCCAACGGTCTGGTGGTGAACCATAAATTCCTTTTTACCCATTTGGGGGGTTGGTCGAACGGTTCTATTGGTCCCAACGACTAAATTTCTTCCCCCTGGCAAAGTGCCATGATGTTGTTCTGTTATCCTTGCGAAGTTACAATTTTGCAAATTTTCCTTCTACAAAGTTCCCTCTGAAACCTTCTGTAACTTTTCGATCTTAGCTCTCTTCTTACTTATTTTTCTAGCTCTCTTCCCAGTGAGCTTCGTCTCGGTATGCCTTTTTCCATTCTGATTCTTATCTTCTTTTGGCATAGTCACTTCGCACTGTTGAGATTGTTTCCTAAGATTCGAGGGTGGTACTTCTTCTTTATCTGGAATAGGTACTTCGATCTTCTATGGGTCTTCTAGTGTTCTTCGAACTTCGACATATGGGCATATGGTGTTAAATAGCTTCGATATGTTCCCCTGTTCTTCAATCAAGTGTGAGATCCTTTTAGTCATAAAATCTTTTAACACTTTCTTCTTCTTCTCTAAAACTTCTTTTTCTTCTTTCCTTCTGGCCTAATCTCTTTCAATCCAAGGTTTTCCTAGTAACATGGTAAATGGGGCGTTGTTATCAATAAATTTAATAATCTCAAAATCCTCCTCTATCATATTTCCATTGGCATTCATAGATATATGGGTGATCTTTCCACACAGATTTATCAGATTTCCTCTAAATACCCCTATTCCTCCCAATGAAGGAGTCATAGCAGTTTTCCCTAAAAGTTCCCAAGTTCTTTCTGTCATGATATTCACCTGTGTTTCCTCATATAGAACACAGTCAATTTTGAAGTCTCCTATTCTTGCTTCAAGGAATTCTTTTTATTTGAATATCTCTGATAAGCTGACATGTCGATGGTCATTCATGGTTTCTTTTATCTGTAGCAATACTTTCTCTCATTCTTTCTGGGGTTCTGCCATAATCATAGTTTTTGGATCTGCCTTAGGGTTTTCTTGTATCATATTCATTCCTTCAACATTAGCAATCATTCTAGGTAAATCCAATACTTCATGGTCCATAGCTTTGCAACAACGACAACTAGGTCTTCTCCCAAGGAATTCCTTAGTAAGATGTCTCGGTTTTCTGCAACTGTAACAAAGGGTTAATTCTCTCTTTCTTTTAAATGATTCCCAACTCTTTTTGTACTACGCTCTAGGATCATAGTAGCTAACCTACAAACATTTCTTTCTAGGATTCTGCATCCACTTGTTAGTCAAAACATTCTTTCTATGCATAGGTATAACATATATTTCACTATTCTTATCATATCTACACATATCAAACCTTCTTTCATCTATTAGTGCCTTAGTTTTCAAGCTAGGACATAATCTATCAAACATACCTAGATCCATACTGTTGAAACAAAAATTTCCACTTATCTTACTTCTACAGAGCACAAAGATTTCAAATCTAGAACTTTTCACTATTATTACCTTTATCAGAGTACAGATCTTCCAGATCTTACCTCTTTTCTTCAGATCCGACCTCTCTTATTGGCACAGAGATTCACAGGTCAACATACAAAGCTTTCACAGTTTCATGTCGGGTCTTTTCACAAAAATTCTTCTTCCTTAGTTCCCAACAATCACAGTTTTAGGTCGGGTCTTTGCACAAATCTTCTTCTTCCTCAGTTCCCAACAATCACAATTTCAGTCTTGGAAACAAAACCATTTGTTGGCACAAGGTTAGACCCAGGGTTCAACGCTACAACAACGCAGCAACAAAACCCTAACTACCAACCCTTCCTGCAAAGCAGATGAAGTCTCAGCCGAGGTAGAGGTAGGGGGGGTTGCAGGACTGAGGTGTCTACAACCTTAGTTAGAACACATATATGTGATTGTAATACTTAATAGATCACTTAGCACCGATAATTCATCAATATCCAACCACTATCTACTCCGTAGATAAAACAGAGCATTGCAAAATTCATTTAGATCTGATGTATCTAAGCACTTATCATAGAAATGTATAATAGATCTAGTAGATTCAAAAACTAAGCACATTCACACAGGTCGGATCTAACATCCATATACATCATTAACATAAGCATAAACATATCAATCTATCTGCATCAAAGCACTTAGCGAGTAAAGACATAAACACATTAAGACATCACACAAAGTAGAGCAACACAACATATATGTGGTTCAACCCCACCCTGGGGATACGTCCACCAACTCTTCTTCTTTATTATCTTCAGTCCAGCTTCTTACAGGCACATAGCATCAAACTCCTACTCCATGGAAGACAAGAGATCTGTGTGCACTCTACCAGATACTCCTTCTTCTGGTTAGGGTATGACACCAAGCCTCCTTACAATTACTTGCACGTATCTCTACAAGTCTCATACAGTATGCACAAAGCATCTACAATCCATACTTAGCACTTATCCCTATATCACACAGAAATGCATATCTATATATATGCCCCTCCTTACATTGCCTAGATATCTCTTTATACTTTATAAAATAGGCCTAAACATGGGTAAACCCATCGGCCGACATCCCATACCCATTACATAATCCCAAATCCCAAAAAGGACCCAAAAGGGGTCGAGATCCCACGATCTTTGCTTTGTCTTGCGCTCCTCCTTCAACAAGTTATCGAAGTCCCAAAAAAGGTCAACTTGACCAAGAATCTCCCAAAACTTGGTCAAGGGCCAACAAATCTGGTATCATGATATGAAGTAATACTCCATGGAAGTCCATGCAATCTAACCACCTCTTGGAAAAAAAATGAAGCTACCTCACTAGCATCACTAGTCTTTTTACATGCTATGAAGTGTGTCATTTTCGAAAACCTATCAAAAAATACCATTGTTGAATCATGCCTCCTTCGAGTCATAGGAAATCCTAAGACAAAATCCATATTAATATCCTCCCAAGGTCCTTTGGGTACTGGCAATGGAGTATAGAGTCTCGTCTTCTGACTTTTTCCTTTGGCTAGTTGACAAATCTTGCAACCTTCCACAAACTTTTGAACATCCTTGTTAAAGATAGGCCAAAAGTACCTCTCCTTCACCAGGGTTGCAGTTTTATCAACACTAAATTGTCCTCCTAAACCACCACTATGAAATTCTTTAATGATATTCATCTATATGGAACTTCTCGGAATACACAACTGTTGATTTTTAAACAAAAACCCCTCCTGGGTATGGTAGTTTAGATATGTTGTTCTGTCTAAACTCCAAGGCTTATTACATTCCTTCCAAGCTTCTGAGAAATATGCATATTCCTCATACAATGTCTTTAGATATTTCATTCTTACCACTTCTACCGACATGGTATTGAGTAGCGCTATCCTCCGACTTAATGCATCAACTACCTTATTGGACTTCTCGGATGTGTGTTTCAACACAAAAGAATAACTTTGAAATAATTCTACCCATTTATTATGCTTTTGATTTAACTTACCTTGGTTGTTAATGTACTACAAAGCTTTGTGATTCGTGAACAAGACAAACTCTTTCGATAGTAGGTAATGTCGCCATTTCCTCAAATCTTGCAAAATATCATAAAATTCCTAATCATAAACATAGTACTTATTTATGGAATCATTCAACTTCTCGCTAAAAATGAAATGGGTCTCCCCTCTTGACTTATTACTAGTCCATTTTTTGTTCCACTAGCGTCACAATCAACTTGAAACACTTGTTGTGTTGTTACTCTCTTCTTCAATTCTTCCAATGACTTCTCTGCTACTGCAGTCCACTGAAACACTCCCTTCTTCATACATTATGTAAGAGGAACACATATTTGGCTAAAGTTCCTAATGAATTTCCGGTAAAATCCTACCAATCCATGGAAACTCCTCACATCGAATGTGCATCATGGTGTTGGCCATTCAAGGATAGCTTTCACTTTCTCAGGATCCATTTTCAGTCCTTCCTTTGAAACCACAAAACCCAGGTACACTAACTCTCATTGCATGAATGTACACTTCTTCAGGTTTATTAATAGTTTCTCTCCTTTCAAGTGTTTCAACACTACTCTCACATGCTGAACATGCTTTGTTCTACTCCTGCTAAAAATCAGTATATCATCCAAATATACAACCACAAACTTACCCAAAAATGGCTTCAATACTTCGTTCATCAATCTCATGAATGTGTTGGGTGTATTAGTTAATCCAAAGGGAATCACTAAGCATTCAAATAGTCCATCTTTCATCTTGAATTTTGTCTTCCATTCGTCACCTTCTTTGATTTGAATATGGTGATAACCACTCTTCAAATCGATTTTTTTGAAGTACTCCACACCACTCAAACAGTACATTAGATCATTCATTATTTAAAGTGGAAATCTATACTTGATAGTGATCTTGTTTATAGCACGTGAGTAAACACACATTTTCCACTCCCCTGTTTTCTTGGGTGTCAATATTGTTGGTACTGTGCAAGGACTCAAACTCTTATGAATCAGCCCTCGTTCAAGCAATTCCTACAGTTGTCGATTCACTTCTTCACTCTCTGCGGGAGTCATCTTGTAAGGTTCTTTATTTGGTAAACTTGATCCTGGAATTAAATCAATTTGATGAGAAATACGTCTCACTGGAGGGAATCCCTTTGGTATATCATTAGCAATAATATCCTTAAATTCATCCAGCAACAACTTTATTTCTGTAGGTACAACATTTTTCTTCTCTACACTTTTCACTTCTTTTAGAGACAGTGCTAAAAAAAATGCTTATTTTATTTCTTCCTGTAAAAATTCTTTAGCAGAACATAGCATGATTCTACTATTACTTGTGTTTATATCAACACAATTTCTTGTTGTTGCTACTATATCCTCCAACATTTGTGTTAATTTATATCACTACCCATCTTTATTGAACTCATATGTTTTTTCCTTACCATCATGGTGAACTTGTCTATCAAATAACCATGGTCTTCCCAACATTATGTGGCATGAATCCATCTCAGTCACGTCACATAACACCTACCCTTGAAAAATCCCTATCTGAAATCCCAATAAACATTTCTTAGTCACAGTCACCTATTGTCCCTTGTTCAACCAAGAAACACGATAAGGGTTCAGATGGTTCAATCTTGTCAAGTTGAGTTTGTTCATGATTTTAGTGGATATCAAATTTTATGTGCTTCCTCCATCTATAATTAGGTTATAACATTTTTTTTGAACCTTACATTTTGTTTTAAAAAATTTCTTTCATTGTTCTGGTTCCTTTTCCTCTTTTTGTTCAAATTTAGGAAACACTCTCTGGAACAAAAAATTATCACCTTTTTCTTGCTAAAGAATAGTCACATTTTCTCCAAATACTAAAGCTTCGTCAACCTGTGTGACTTGTGCATGTGCTTCACCTCTTCTCCCTGAAGTTTTCCTTTCTCGACATTCATAATTATTGTGTATGTTTACACCACAGTGATAACGACTAATTACATATCTACCCTTTCCTCTTCTAAATCCTCTTCCTCTACCATCTCCATTTCCTCCTTTTCCACCTTGACCACTGGCATATTCTTCTTCCTTTTCTCTAGCTTTAGCAGTCCCTTATTTACCTCATCCTTTAAAACCTCTTTCTCTACCTCTAGGCTATGTTTTCCTCTCAAGATTTTCTTCTAACTTAAGAGAAACTTGATAAGATTCACCAACAATGCGGAAATAGTGTGTGCTCATTTAATATTAAATCAAATACTTCAACCCATTTACATACCTTGCAACTCATTGGAATTACAGTTCTTTGAGGCTTTCTCTGAGTGAAAACCTAAATAACTCTTTAGTGTATTCATGAACAGATGTCTCCCTCTATCTAAGGTTTTGAACTTATCAGAAAAAATTCTGCTGGTAATCAACAAAAAAATATTTCTCTTTAATCTTGGTAACCATTTTCTTCCAAGTTCTGATTTTCCCCAGCTGATTATTCACTCTATCCTTATGAAACGTATCCCACCATAGTGTTGCATGTCCTTTCAGTTCCATAACAACAAATATTACTCGATTTGGATACTGAACATTTTCATACTCAAAGTATCTCTCGAGTTCTCCAAGCCAGTCAATGAGAACATCAACTCTTAGACTACCATCATAACAGGAAACCTTAACCTTTGCACTAACCCTGTTACTTAAATACGAAATCATCCTAGATGTTGGGTCTCTTTCATCACCATCCCATTCATATTTGATTTCTTCTTCTTCCTCCAAGTATACTTCATCATCTCCATTCCTATGATTTTCCAATTCCTCTATTATTCTTCTCAAATTTTCTCGTTATCAATTTACTACACCTCCCCTTCCCACTCCTCTCCTTCGTAAAAACATTCCTCTATGTTGTATGTGTATCACCAACATCCATGGAAATCACATTGGTTTTGTAACCCAACTTCACTTTTAACATTCTTTCTGAGAAACCACCATGAACAAGTATTATGTACCCTGTCTCACAGAAGAATATTAGATGCTAATACTAAAGTAGAACTGGGCTCTGATACCACCTAATGAAAAATGAATTGGATGCAACATACACATAGTTACATCACACACCCTGCTACAAAATACATAGTGGAAGAAAATAGATATTTTGTTGCTAAATAATAAGGAACTTCAAATGGGAACTTAAGCACCAAAAAAACACGAAATGCAACACCACTAGTTTATTGATTTAGAGTAAATAACAAGGTTTACATTACATTGAGCTTGGGTTAAAAGACATCCATGAATTGATGCTTGTGTGGCTTAAAATCACTATGAAATTGTCTAGAGGGTAATGGTCTACATGTATGGGATGAGATTATGTTTTTCCCTTCCTGCGTGCTCAACCAACCTGAAATATTTCTCTCCAGTCCACCTTTTATGATTTTCTTACTTTGTGGTTCACCGACCCCTTGAAAATTGTGTTCCATTTATTTTTAAAACTCCTCCTCGGATCTGAAACAATTTTCCTTCACTCCAAGAATGACCTTTTACCCAAACCCTCCCTCTATCTTTTGGACTGATTCAACTTCCTTTCGGCCTAGGGTCACGCTTTATTCTTTAGCCACGAATTATTTTACCTAATGTTAGCTGTGACTCATCATGAATGTGTAAATGTATTGAACCTACATAGAAAATATCTAGCTAGCAAACGACATACACAGTTTGTATAGAAAATATGAGAAAAGAGAAGCATGAGAGAAAGAATGGAAGAATTCTCATTCACTGAATGAATGAATAATAATTTACACATGATATACTCTGTATAACTAAACTAATGTGCACTTGAGAAGAATCCAATGTGCCATAGTGTTGGTATAGAGTGATCTGGACACACACCAACAATTACGGGAGTAAAATGCTACCCAGTCTAGTCTCTCAAAACGTTACTGGAGTGAACTGCCACCTAGTCTGAGTTAACGAGTCTCTCAGTCTTTGGTTAACTCACTGAAATAGATTGAAGTGAGGAGGAGATCAATAAATCATGAGTAATGCGCTAGTCTGGTGATAATCCCAAGGAAAATGTTCATTAAATGGTGATGATCCCAATGTTGCATGGTGATGATCCCAACATGGCATCTAGACTCCACTCAACTGGTCAAACTGAAGTGTGAACTAATGAGAATATTCTACCTAAACTATAGGATACTAAATAATGACTAATAAAAATAGGTAAAACCTTAGTAAAAAGAAATCCTAGGTGTGTGTGAAGTATCTCCAACACACCTTAGTATTGTTTCCTTCACTCCAAGATGGCTCCGCAGAGAATGGAACTTTTTCTCAGTGAGGGTCTTGGTGATCAAGATGTCTACAATTTGTTCTGTTGAAGGATAGAACTATGGGTCAATGATACCATCATGTGCTAAGTCCTGGATGTATTTCATGTGGATCTTGATGTGCTTTGTTTTCTTCCTATGAAATGGATCTCTGCAAAACTTCAGAGTGTTATGGTTGTCACACTAGATGACGATCAAATAATGAAACCGAATGCCCAACTCAGTGAGAAAATGTTGTAGCCACATAGCCTAAATGGTTATGTTAACTACCCCTCTGTACTCTAGCTCAGCTAAAGATAGAGAAATAACAACGTGCTTCTTGCTTGACCAATAGATAGGCCCAGAAGAAAGACTTAATGAGTGACTAGATGTGGACTTGGGATCAATTTTATCACCAACCGAGTTAGAGTCAGTGAACCCAATGAGGTCCAATGTAGATTTTGTTGCATAGTGAATCTTGAAGGTGATAGTGCCTTGTATGTATCGAAGGATATGCTTTGAAACCTTCTAATGTATCTCATGCATCTCCTTCAAGAACTTGTTGTTAGAAAAACAGGATCATGGAGAAATAAAATAAAACAAATGATGAAATAAAACATAGAAGATACACAATACAATAGAGACACAGATATACATGATTCACCCAGTTTGGGCTACATCCTCTAGAGAAATTTCTAGGTCCTTCCTTTATTGTTATCTAGAAAATGAAGGGATACAACCTACAAAACACCATTTTTAACTTCCTCTTCTCTCTCTCACAGTCTCCTCACTTAGAATACAATATTCGCAATGATACATAACCACAATACATTTCCTTCATAAAAGAGGGTTTCCTTTTAGGGGAAAAAACCCTAATATAATGTGTACCATAAGATATGTAACCTTAATGAACGATCCATATTTACTATGAAATTACAATATACATTTACAAGGAAAAGTTTCCTCCCCCAAACCCCCATCGGGAGCCTGCTTTCCCCCGGAGCCTGAAGGGGGGGAAATCCCCCCCTGGACTCCCCCACGTGGAGGAGTGTACATTCTTCTGGTGTGTAAATTATTCATGGGGTATAAACATGGCTAAGAACAAAGGCCTCTGAATCAGGAAGATAATTTGGCTCCTTAACCAACACCTGAAGACTACTATAGGAGAGGTTTGGTCTAGAGTGTGTGAGATACAAAAAAATCCCCACTAGTTGTATATACAGTGTGTTTTCCATTGGTCGAGTGTCCCCACCATCCTCAAGTATGACTCTTGATAGGACATGATTCAGGGTAGACTTGTAGTCTATAATGTAAAATCTCTTAAGGGGATCTTGTGCATACTTTTCCTGAGATAGTTTGATGCCTGATGCTTCTTGACTGATCCTGAGTCCAAGGAATAAATGTATTGGACCCATGCCCATCATCAAGAAAATTTCATGAAGACTCCTTTTGACTGCAGCAATCATTAAAGTCGAGTAATCGATGATCAAGAAATCATCGACATACATAACTAGGAGTAGAAGTGAATCAATTGTCCCAAGCATGTAAACATTCGATTATGAATTACATTGTATAAAGTTATGTGACAGAAGGTAGGAGTCCATCTTGGCATATCATGCCCTCGGGGCCTGCTTGAGGCCATAAAGAGACTTCTTCAGTCGACAGACCAAAGATGAATACTGCATAAATCCATGGAGATTATCCATATAGATATCCTCAAAGATATATGTTGGATCATGTTTTCATTGATGCCAATGGTTTGATTATTTTGATGTCAAAGGATTGATGTCAAGTGATTGAGTGATTAATTGATGTCAATGGATTGATTGATTATAGATGAACAATGCATATGTATTATCGTTGATGAGAATGATAGATGTCAAGTGGAAACCAATCAATGAAGATGGATCAAGATGCATAGATAAATATGGATCAATGAGTTGTCATTGATACATGATGAACATGGATTCTTTATATTATGCATAGTTTGATGACTCATTATTGTCTTTTCATGATTAATAAGAAGTACAAATGGATGAGCTCCAAAGTGGTCCCCTTATGGTGAAATCCCTCATGGGAAGATGCTTTGTGGTTGAGTTGTGGTTGATAGAACATATGCTTGTATGTGGAATAATGAGATGAAGATCAATGAATTTGTTGGTGAAACTATCCTATATGGATAGTACTTGTCATGCCATTTTTGGTGATATGTGCAATGTCACATAACTCCTCATGGTTTGAGAGTTATGGCCTTACGAAGATGAAGGACCCCCACATGAAGGTTTGAAGCCCCTAGGGTCAAAGAAGTCAAAGTGAACTAAAATAAGAAATCATTATTTAAATGATAAAGTAAAGTGACAAATTCAAGGTGGATTATTTAAATAATAAAGAGAAGTGACAAAATCAAGAAGGAATATTTAAATGATAAAGTATTGGAGA
>JZKD02S2394207.1:0-29254 GCA_000966675.3 Picea glauca
ATAAACTCTACAATCCCATCACCCAGAAATATGTAATCAACAGAGATGTTCAATTTAAAGAAGATGAAGCCTGGGATGGAAGTATTGACAAATCAATTTCAGAGGGAGTTGTGTTGCCCCGTGAAGACGATGATGGAGCGGAGCAAGCTGAAGGAGATGGACAGATGGTTCCACATGCACATATGCCTGCAGAAAGAAGTCCAACAAGGCAAGCACCAGATTCCAACCCATCTCAATTTAGAATGCCTAGAACTCATGAGTGTGGTGAGCCATCTGGACATGGTGGACATCAATCAGATTCACAGGTAAGTAATGAATCAAATCCCACTTTAGCTTCATTAAAATACAGACTTAAAGGACAAAAGACTAGAAGATTAAGAGAATTGTATGATCAGAATGAAGAAGTAGATCATATTTCAATTTTTTCATTTATAGCTTATGATCCTGTTAGTTATGGTGAAGCTTCTAAAGAGGATGTCTGGATTAAAGCAATGGATGAGGAGATTGATTCCATTGAAAGGTATAACACTTGGGATCTTGTCAATTTACTTGAAGGCAAGAAACGTATTGTTGTTAAATGGGTTTATCAGACTTAGCTGAGTGCAAATGGTGAAGTTGAAAAATACAAGGCAAGACTTGTAGCTCAGGGGTTTAGTCAACAACCCAATATTGATTACAATGAAACATTTGCTCCTGTAGCTAGAATTGACACTGTGAGGATGGTCTTAGCTATTGCAACTCAGAATAGATGGATCATGCATCAGATGGATGTCAAGTCTACATTCTTGAATGGATATTTGGAAGAAGAGGTTTATGTAAGACAACCTCCGGGTTATGAGATTGATAATTACAGAGATAAAGTTTACAAGTTAAGGAAATCTTTATATGTATTGAAGCAAGCATCCAGAGTTTGGTATAGCAAGATTGATGAGTACCTAACCAGTGTTGGATTCAACAGAAGTCCAAGTGAACCAACTCTGTATACAAAGGTGAACCAGGAAGGTAAATTTTTGATTGTCTATTTGCATGTTGATGACCTGATTTTTACTAGAGATCTATTTGTAGAAGACTTTAAGAATGCCATGAAAACAGAGTTTGAGATGACTGATTTAGGATTGATGAAATATTTTCTTGGAATTGAAGTGGATCAATCTAATTATGGAATTTTTAATTGTCAAACTAACTATGCAAATGAAGTGCTGAAAAGGTTTAGAATGCTGAATTGCAAGCCAACTGCAACACTAATGGAAACTGATATTAAATTGAGAAAGCATGATGAGGGATCATATGTTGATCCAACTCTATATAAGAGGCTGGTTGGAAGCCTTATGTACTTAACAACAACCAGACCTGATATAATGTTTGTAGTAAGTTTGATTTTGAGATTCATGGAGACTTCGAAGAATATTCATTGGCAAGCAGGAAAGAGGATCCTGAGATATATTGCTGGAACAACTGATTTTGGTATCCGATACACATCAAACTTAAAATTTGAGCTGATCGGATATACTGATAGTGATTTTGCAAGTTCCATTGATAACAGGAAAAGCACATCTGGGTATGTGTTCAGTCTTGGATCTGGAGCGGTGGCATGGGCATCAAAGAAACAACACATTATGACTCTATCTTCTATTGAGGCAGAGTATGTTGCAATAGCTGCAGCTTCATGTCAAGCTGTGTGGATGAGAAGGGTCTTGAATGAATTGTTGCATGACCAGAATGATGCAACCCAAATTGTTTGTGACAATAAATCTGCTATTGCATTGTCAAAGAATCATGTTTTTCACAAACAGAGTAAGCACATTGATACGAGGTATCATTTCATTCATGAGTTGGTAAATGGAAAAGAAATTTCTGTTCAGTTCTGCAGATTTGAAGAACAATTTCCAGACATATTTACAAATCCTTTGGGAAATGAATTGTTTAAAAACCATAAAAGAAATATTGGGGTCTGCAAGCTGTAATGCATTGTTTACAACAATTTTTCATTATATATATTTTTTGTTGTTCTTATTTTTGAAATGATTAAGAGGGAGTATGCTGGTTTGTAATCATTTCACCTCCTTATGATGATGGATCGATGGTCGTTTTAACCCTTCAAGACACGAGGGTTCACTGTCAGCCCAAGCAGTGGCCGCCTTAGCCTTTGTAGGCCACCAAATACCATCACCTCCCTGATTTAATCTTTCCTAAGGCCGAAGGGGCAAGTTTTGTTGGTATAAATACTTGAATCGTATTGTAATCTGAAAGAGGGTGAGACTGATATAGAAATATAGAGCTTGAAAGCACTTCTTGAATTGAATTGGTTATTCAAATTTTTGGAGGTTTGCTCTCTGTTTTCACTATATATTTTTTTATTGAGTTTGTAAACTCTGTTCGTGTTTTTCAATTTCGGCATTCGGAGTTTACTTGTTCAAAGTTAGTGGGGTTCTTTTGTCCTTCCAAACGCTGAAACCTGAAATTGTTGGGCCCACAGCTTAATTACATTTCGTGATTCGACAATCAACATTGCATTTTGTTTTTAGCATTCAGTATTTATAAACGTCGAACCCTGAAACACAAATTGGTGGGCCGAAAACTTATGCGCATTTCGCATTTCAGGAATTCATGTTGTGTTTTGTTGTTGGTGTTTGGAATTTGTAATCGCCGAATCCTGAACCCCAAAATACCTCCATTTTTCATAGTTCCTCTGTGGTATCACTTCCTTCATTCAACACGAATATGGCCGGGGTATGCACTTCACTTTGTGAAAATCGTTGATGAGCATAGGAAGTCAGACAATCACAGTTCATAACGATATTTTCTTCTAGGGGGTAAGGTGGGGAATGAGTTCTTATTTAGAAAAAGAATGAGGAATGTCTTGCCAAAGAGAATAGATATGCAGTGGCTTTCCAAAAGAACTATTCTTGTAATCTAAAGCAATCAGCGAAATGGGATCGGGCGAGTAGGAGCATTTTGATGGTGGTGGTTACTTTAGTTTCCTTTTTACTCACAATAGTTCCCCTGCCCGGATTCACCCTATGCCACCCAGATTTCAAAATCGGATGATTCACTTTCCCTCCCCTGTCATTATTCTTATAGAAAATTTGTTGTGATTTGTGAATCGGTTGCTATCCAGTACCCAAAATTTCAGTTGGCCAAAAATCTCAACAGAACTTGTAATCGTGACTACAAGACTACCAATAATCTCTCTCCTATTTATTCAATGAGATTCCACATAGAATCGAGGGAATTGGGGTTGTTGTGTATGTCTAACTATGCTCATGCCGGTATGGTTGTATCAATGGAGATTCACCCAAAGAAGACGTTGGACGAAATGGATCATCTCCTTACGAATCTCCCGATAACGGTCTCCTGGCATTGGTTATTTACACCCATGGAAAATGTACTTCATAAAAAAATATGTTACAAGCAACAAATATGCATCCATAGTAGTACACTTACAAAATTGCTTGTAATCTCTTGTTTTTTTTCCCTTTCCATTGACGTCTCCATGAAAATTTATTTGAAATGTTTATATAAACTACAAATATATTTACGTTCAAAATTAAATTCAGAATCATAGATATGAGACTCATCCAACTAAACAAAGGGTTATTTTGTATGAAGAATCATATATTTTATGACATTTATGTTGTTCATCTTTCACTCGATTTGTCTATTACGAATAATAGTTTAAGAGAAAGTATATTATAAATTTTTTTTTCTTACTACATCATGATCTCCTTTACGAAAGGAAAGAGAGATAGAATGGAGTCTTTAGTATTTTCGGTAGAGTGATACAGCCCCCCTACCCTCTTGGGATTTTGCGACCTCTTGATTAAGGATCTTCAAATTTTCGAGCTGAATTAGCTCGTAGAAGCCTTGCTGGCCCCAACCTGAATCAAACATAGGTCCTTCTGTCACCTTAGGCACAGGTTGTATGGTGCCTGCAGGTCCCTTCCTAAGCGCTTTTCTAATTTTCAAATTTCGAGCGCTAGCTCTTTTCCACTAGCCCTTCTTCACATGTGACCTCAATCTATGATGGTGGGCCAGTTCCCTTCACGACTTCGCTCTTCAGATATTTTGCAAGCATTCGACTAAGATTTTCCGCATCTCCGCATTGACGATTTCAACCAGGACCAGATCTATGGTCCATGAACCTTCGACAACCAACGACTATGATTTACTCTGGAGTTCAACATTCAGGATATTTTGAATGCTTCAACATCTCTCCTTCCTGAAGTATATTATACGCGATGCTTTGGATCGCGCACCACACGTTTTCTTCCAACGAATGGTTCCGATGGGCTTTGTCACTCAGGTCTTCAGACCTTAGGATTTCACCTCTCGATTTTCCCCAAAGTTCTCTATCTCTGAAGTGACCGATATGACACCATGTGTACACACAATCGACGGTCAAGGTTTCAACTTCTTAAATTTCATCGAATGCACACTTTTGGATCCTGCGATCTGACGACACACATCTGCCTCAGATCGATGGCTCCTGTAGGCTTTTCTACTTCGCGACTCCGGTGTTTTATCTTTTCCTCACCTTCTTTCCTCCGAATTACATTTCTCCCCAAATCAACGGACCTCCGCCGTGTGTTCTTTTGGATCACCAGTCTAGATCCCCCCGCTTCTTGTGACTTTGTGAAAAGTTGACTTTTGCTCCACACAAAACTCTTGGAACTCTACCTTCTGAATTCTCCAATATGCTACCATGTATCCTTGATGTAACCAACAAATGGGATTTTATTGCGTCTTCAAGACTTCGACAAGCCCCGCTCCTCAACACTCTAAGGCCTCCGAACCATGAAGTGTCGAAAGACTCCACGACTATCATTCATGCAACTCTCTTGGATCTAATGGTCTGGACTGATTCTGCTTCCTTGGAACGGATCTCGCACGTTAACTTAGGGAATCTAAGAGGGTTCCTCGCAAATGAATAATTATCACTCGCTATTTCTTCTGATCTTGTTCTTCTTCGAGACCCGTGACTCCTCAGAGCACCTTTTCGACACTTAGTCAAAATTTGACTTCTACGCACACCTTGAGACAAGTCTTCTTACACTCTCCTACAAACAACTTATGCTACTCCTCATGAACTTCTGAGTTGAAAAACTCTGTCATGCACTCCTTGCAAACAATGTGTACACTTGCATACAAAACTCCAAGTTATCTTATTGGGCTTGTTTATGCTTGACACTCTGAGCTTCTCAGAATATCTCCTTCGAATAGTTAAACAAGTATCGAATTTGCATACACCTTGTGAGAAACTTCCTTCAATCTTCACTCTTGAAGGACGACTGTGCACTTCTTGCAACAATTCTCAAAGGCTCAATTGTTCCTCCTGAACAATATGAATCTTGGCATGTTTTCCACCTACGCACACCTTCAAGCTATCTTTGATGAACTTCTGAGTCAAAACAAACTCTTTCAACGCACACCTTGCAGACTCTTATGCAGTCCTTGCATACACAGGTTTCACGTTATTGTTTCTGATATTTTAGTTGAAACAGACTTTGTCAATGCACACCTTGGAAACTCTTATGCACTCCTTGCATACACAGATTTCATGTTATCTCTTCTGATCTTTGAGTCAAAACAAACTCTATCAACACACACCTTGCAGACACTATGCACTGCTTCCACTTGCTCGTAGAAGAGAAACAATTGATACTTATCTGATATCTCATAGATTCATACATTTAACCATGTAAATGAATTCCTGAAAACACAAATAATAGAGGACATTTATGTCAGAAAAACACCATGCATTAAGTCAATATCCTTCTACTATATTCATTCAAATGAAAATGGATACCACTATGATAAACAATAACAACTAAAATTCAACAACAACTAAATCACAACAATCTCCTACTAATTTGCAACAACCTATCGACTACTATCAACAACAACCTCTATTGGGTGTATTTTACAAATATCTATACATGAAGGCTCATAGGGTTCCCCGTGAATACCTATATTATCGAAGTAAAAGCTTATAGCTACTTAAAACATGTTACAATAAATTTATGTGACAAACAGATAAGGGTGAAAGCTTTAGATCTGTGTCAAAATTAATTTAAATAAAGGAAAATATGATCTTCTTTCAATCCTATGCAATCGTTCAACCTCCAAACATTTAGATATTATTTAATTTCCAATCCGTTCAAAAACATTTACAGGATATGCCATCTTTTAAAATTCAAAAATAATTCAAATGGCACACTAGGGCATTGAGTTGCCTCTCCACATGTGCTTCGTTGAAGATGCTCCTACATCATACTCCACTACTCATAAAATCATGAACTCCTGCTCATAGCTCCCTCTGCTATGTTGTTGAGATCCTCTAGGATCCCAAACCTGAAATTGGAGTTGTTCACTTTCTCCTTTAATTTTTTTCTCGAGCTTCCCTACTGCTCCTGGAGGTTATCTTCTATCCCATCCTTCTCCGCTAACAATTTATTTTTTCGACTTCACCATCATCTTTCATGTCTCCTCAATCACCTCTTCCAGTTTCCCTGTTGGTTGGCTCCTTCTTTGTAGACTGCTCTGCTGCATCTCCTCATGATGATCAAAGGGTAGATCCTTCTGATCTCCCATGATGTCTCATTTTTCTCTTGTGGCATTGGCTTGCCACTTCCCCACAGTCTCCAATTCTATAGTCTTGTCAATGATTTGTTTCTAAGATATTTTCTCTGACGGGTTGACTTCTGTTAGTTCTTCGACTGGTACATCTCCATCTTCCTCCAGCTACTCCTCAGACTAGTATGCTCCTCCATCTATTTCCAACTTATGACATTGGATGTGCATGCTTTTCACTCTCACCCTTCTCTCCATGGATTCCATTTACTCACACAGATCAACAAATTCTATGTTGTTTGATTCCTCTTCTCTTGCAAACTCCAATGCTGCAGTCATCTCCTATTCAGCTTCCTGGTTGAAAGTTCTGAGCCACTCCTCTAAATTCTCTTATTCTTCTGTTGGGGTAGATGTCA
Organism: Picea glauca; assembly: GCA_000966675.3. Classification (NCBI taxonomy): domain Eukaryota; kingdom Viridiplantae; phylum Streptophyta; class Pinopsida; order Pinales; family Pinaceae; genus Picea; species Picea glauca. Next base: position 6,987 of record JZKD02S2394207.1, read on the forward strand.
GTGTCTTCTCCTTCTCCTCTCTTGTAGGTTCCAATTCTACAGTTGCTTCATGTTCATCTCCCTCGCTGAAGTTTTTGAGAAATTCCACTAAATGCTCTTCTTTCTCCATTTCTTGGGCACATTCTAATGTGTCTTCTTCCTCCTCCATGACAATCTACTAGTTGTATTCCCTCTTTTGCACCTACATCACAAAAAATGTTAATTTTAAATGAATTTGGCCCCATGGCCCCTTTCTTAGGTGCTTGTTTCATCACCATCTCATGTTCAATACTTGCACTAGCCTCTGTTGGGATATTTGGTAGGAATATATGAATTCCATGAATGATTAGAACATTTCTTTGATCCTCCTCCATCAACAAACCTTGTTGATTTGAACTCGCCTTTGAGCTCTTGGGACTTTCAGACGGTCTCACTTCACCTCCCTTTCCCACATCGCATTTTAGGACTTCTATTTCTCCCTCCTGGAAGTCTATCAGATCAGATGATATCATCTCATTTCCCACCTGGCATATCTGAACCTACATCAGTTCCCTCTTGGAAGTTCATGAGATCCTATGATCTCTTCTCCTCCTCATCACTGAGGATTTTTCCAACTTCTGGCTCACATATGTAAAACAATTTCTCCTCTATGTCACTGAGGGTTTCACTTTCCCTCAACCACCTCCTCATTACCTGTCATTTCCTTATGGCCAACAAGTTTTGAACAAGCCATTTTTCTTTCCTTTTTAGAGTCAATTTGTACCTCAAGTGTAACTTTTCCTCTTCTTGCATATTCAATGCCAGCCTCTCAATTTAGTCTCTTATCTCCTTGAGATCTTTGTCCATTTCTTCTTTGTTTTTCTACTGTTAGTATCCTCTTCAATCACACTCATGCCCTTAAGTAGCCATCTTTATTCATTCAAGAATGCAACTGGTTCTTCTGTCTCAACCCACCTAGGTGTCTACCATCTACTACACACTTTGCAACCATATTTAAAGAGCATCACACTCTGCCCCCTCCTTCACCTGTTGTCTACATGATAAATTAAAATTATGACAACATTTGATGTTATCAAACTATCTCTATTCACCCTCTCATATTTTCGTGTTGTCTGCAAACAAATTTGCACTCTGATACCACTTGATGTAGCCCCCCTACCCTCCCAGGGGTTCTCCAACCTCCCAGTCAAGAATCTTCAAATTCCTGAGTTGAATTAGCTCCTCGAGGCCTTGCTTGCCCCAACCTGAATCAAACACAAGCCCTTATGTCACCTTAGGCGCAGATCGTATGGCACTCACGGGTCCCTTCCTAAGTGATTTTCTAATTTTCAAATTTTGGGCAATAGATCCTTTCCACTGGCCCTTATCCACATGTGACTTAGGGCTATGACTGTGGTCCAACTCCCTTCGCGACTTTACTCTTTAGAGCTTTTGCAAGCAACTGACTCCTTTTTTCCCGATCTCCATATTGACGATTTCAACCAGGACCAGATCTACAGTCCATGAACCTTTGACATCCAATGACTACAATTTACTCTGGAGTTCGACATTCAGGAGGTTCTGAACACTTCCATGTCTTTCCTTCCTGAAGTATATTCTACGCAATGCTATGGATCGAGCACCACATGTCCTCTTCCAATGGACGCTTTCGATGGGCTTCGACAATCAAGACTTCAGACGTTAGGACTTAAACTCTCGGTTTTCCCAGAAGTGCTCTATCTCCGAAGTGACGGAAATGACACCACGTATCCATGCAATCGACGGTATGGGTTTTAGCTTCCTACCTTTCGTCAGATGCATAGTTATGGATCTCTTTATATGAGGACATGCGTCCTCCTCAAATCGACAAATCCTATAGGATTCACTACGTCATGCCTCGGGTGTTTTATCTTTACCTCAACTTCTTTCCTCTGAAGTACCTTTCTCCCGAACTATAGGAATCTTCGTCACGTGTTCTTATAGATGACTGGTCCAGATCTCCCTACTTCTCGTGATGTCACACAAATTTGACTTTTGCTCCATGCAAAACTCCCATAAATATACCTTCCAAATTATCCAATCTCCTGCCAGGTATCCCTATTGTAACCAACGGTTGGGATTTCTTCGTTCCTCGAGGACTTCGGCATGCCCCTCTCCTCAATACTCTAAGGCATCCAAACCACAAAGTGTTGAAAGAATCGACGACTATCCTCCATGCAACTCTCCTGGATCTAACGGTCTGGACTGACTCCGCTTCCTTGGAATGGATCTCGCACATTAACTTAGGGAATCTAAAAAGGTTCCTCCCAAATGTATAATTATTGCTTTCTATCTGTTATGAGTTTATTCTTCTTCAATACCTCCAACTCCTCAGAGCGCCTTTTCGATACTTAGTAAAAATTTGACTTATGCACACGCCTTACGACAAGTCTTCTAACACTCTCATGCAAACAACTTAGGCTACTCCTCTCAAGATTTTGAGTCGAAAGAATTTGTCCCACACTACTTGTGGACAATGTGCACAATTGCATACAAAACTCCAAGTTATATGCTTAGGATTATTTCTCTTTGACACTCTGAACTTCTCATAATGGCTCCTTTGAATTCTTAACCAAGTATCGACTCTGTGCACGCCTTGCAACAAACTTCCTTCAATCTTGACTCTTGAAGGACAACTGTGCACTCCTTGCAACATTTCTCAAAGGATCAATTGTTCCTCGTGAACAATATGACTCTGGTCATGTTTTCCACCTACGCATTCCACCTTCAAGCTATCTCTGATGAACTTTTGAGTCAAACTAGACTCTCTCAATGCACACCTTGCAGACTCTTATGCACTCCTTGCATACACAGGTTTCACGTTATATCTTCTAATCTTTGTTTCAAAACACACTTTGTTCACTCACACCTTGCAAACTCTTATTCACTCCTTGAATACGCATATTTCACGTTAGCTCTTCTAATATTTGAGTTGAAACAGACTCCGTAAATGCACAACTTGTGGACACTATTCACTCCTTTTACTTGCTCGTAGAAGAGAAACAATTGAAACTTATCTAATATCTCAGAGATTCATACATTCAACCATGTAAATTCATTCATGAAAACACAAAATAACAGAGGACATTTAAGTAACAACAATACCACGCATTGGGTCAATATCGCTCTGTTATATTCATTCAAATCTAAATGTCTATAGCTATGATAAACAACAACAACTAAATCACAACAATATCCTACTACTTGGAAACAACCTCTCGACTACTATCAACAACAACCTCTACTGGGTGTATTTAACAAAGATTTATACATGAGGGTTCATAGGGTTCCCCTTGACTACCTATATTATCGAAGTAAAATATTTCAACTACTTAAATCATGTTACAATAAATGTCTGTGATAGATAGATAAGGGTGAAAGCTCGAGATATGTGTCAAAATTAATTTAACTAAAGGAAAATTTGATCTTCTCCCAATCTTACGTGAACGTTCAGCCTCCAAATATTTAGATCTTCTTTAATTTTCAATCCATTCAAAAAGATTTACAGGATACATCATCTTTTAAAATTCAAAAATAATTCAAATGGTGCACTAGGACGCTGAGTTGTATCTCGACATGTGCTTCACTGAAGATGTTCCTGCATCATAGAGGTTAGAGAAATAGTCATGAGCATGACCAATATTTTGAGGTGAGCATAATATTTATGCTAAGCATTAAAAATATTATTATATTTTTGAAGAGTTATTTCAAAATATGATATAAATCATGTGTTTATGTAGAAATATTGTTTTTCTTTAAAGAGATTGAGTGGTTCAATTCATCCTCCATAGCTAGTGGCTTTGTTCCATGTTGCTAAGGGTTTCAAATATTGTGGGATAATGCATATACAACCTTTTACAAAGAATGGTACCTTATCACCTTTATTAACTGACGGGTTTTGGTATGAGCCCCAACAATCCATATTTAACCCAAGGGTTTTTGTATGATCCCAAACAATCCATATAAATTTTCAATAGCATGAAAAAATTAGAGAAAAATGGTTTTAAAGGTAACCAATGAGTGAGTGTAGTTTCAATAATTGCTCAGAAATGCACTATATTTCAATGTATGTAAATAATCACGCAGACCCCCCTTCTCTCCTCGGGGCTGTGTGGCCTTTCGGTCTTGGATCATTTAACACAATGAGTCAGATCGACTCTTCGAGCCCCTGTTGGAACCCAACATATCCTTACATAGGCCCCTTATTCCTCCTAAGGCGTAGTTTGTATGGTACCCACGGGCCCTCTCCTTAACGTTGTTCAAATTTCAATGCTAATGGGCACTAGCTCCTTCTGTTAAGCCCCTCCCTTTCACGTGACCTCCGGCTATGACCCGATGTTTAATTTCCTAGGCACTCCGGACTTCGGGCTTCAACCATTTCAACTTCAGTCGTCGACAAATTCTTTGAACCCCGAACCACGAATATAACTAGTGTGAGGATCAACGGTCCTGCCACTTCCTAAGATCAACGACCCTCAACTATTTCAACCTCCGACGCTTCAGGAAATTTCGAAACACTTCTCCACAGAAACTTCAGAGTGCTGAGTCTTTGGACTAGAAAATATTCTACCAAGTTTCCCCCTTCATGGATGACCCTAATGACCTCGTGACTATGGACTTTGTGAGTCTTTGCTTGTCCTACCTCTGTGTACGAAATGTTGATCTAACACCATCTATCATATCTCAATGGATGGTCAGGATTACTTCATCTCCCAGCTCTTCGGGTATTCTCCCAATTCTGCACTTGCTTTCTTTTAGAGTACCTGTCCTCCAAAACATGCAGATCTCCACCACACGTCCTTCTGGATCCAACGATCTAGATCTTCTCCTTCCTTCATGAATTCGCGAAGATTGCACTTCTCCTCTTTGCAAACTTCTTTGAGCTCTATCTCCCAGATCTTCTGATCTTCTACCACCTGCCAACCTTAATGATGGACGACCCCGACTGGCTTCAAGACTTCAAGACTTCACAAGTTCACTCTCTTGTTCACATAAAAGGGTTTAAGTCTCGTCCACTTACCTCTTGATCCAATGGATGTTGTTCATTCACTCCCATATTTGATGGATGGGACCTTCTCCTCTCCTCTGCACGTTCCTTTGAGTGTCTAGACATGAATACCCACGACTGTTATTGCTCCTCCTCGTGATATTGCACTTTCTCCCGAAATGGGGAAAATTTCTAAGTGCTCAAAGGATTCAACCTTTGATCCTACTGCAAGCCCGATGACTTTGGGTCTTGTCTTCTTTTATCCTTCTTAGATTTGGGACTTGGAACAAGTTCATCGATGCAGGCCTTATGTCGTCCCTTCCGATATTCTGCCAATAGAAATTGACCTTGGCTCTGGTGCCTCCTTGCGTTGTACATGAAAAATTTCACAACTCCTCCTGATCTTTAAGCTTGGCTTAGTCTCTAAGGGACTCGACCCTTCTGCGTATTTTAAAATACTTTATGGTGCCCTCTTGGCATGTTCTGCGCTCTTCCTCTTGAGCTTTCGAACTTGAAGCAAGTTATCTCCTACACACACTCCTTGTACTTGACTGGACTTCAACTGGATGTCTTTCAACACTTCATCTGAGTGTTGTCCTGGTGCACTCCTTCCACAGGTCTTCCTCCAGAGTATTCAACAACCCTATTTCACCTTGAGCTTGAAGTGATCGGACCTCAAAGGTTTATGTCCCTTCTACCCTCGAAGGGATACCTATGCCCTCCTGACAACTTCTGCTCAAGCACTCTTTGTTGAGCTTCCCAGAGTATTCAGTAACTCCATGAGTGTCTTCTCCTTGACACTTCTCTTCTTACATAACTCAAGACAAAGTTCTCCTTGTTCAAACTTGCACCTGCTCAATGCCCTCCTAGCATAGCTCTATAGAATCTTCAACAATTATGTTTCCCTGTTCCTCCTCTGCATAGTCTCCCTTCAAAGGTGTTCAATAACCTTGAGGCTCTCTTTTGAGTCTGTAACTGTTCTAGTGTGCCCTCCTGGAAAAGTTCCCTCCTGAGCTCAAAGAAGCGTTCAGAAGCGTACTCCTTGCTTTGGCTACAGAGTTTCAATACTTTGTCGTGCACTCCTTGCACTTAACCTAAAGAACCCATAAACAATCCCAACAGACTCTCAAAGATAGTGGAATCTATCTTCACCCTACATATGGAAAATTATTCATACACATCCACAACATACATTCATATAAACACCCAGATGACATTCATTCATAAACATATAAATACACACAGGATCATATGCAGGAAAAAATGTTTTTTGTATTATCTCTGAATGTCGATACAGATGTTTACAAAAGCTGGACTACAACAGAGTCTCAACGTTCTCTCCTCTCCTTACTCTCCTAGCTTTCTCTACGTGCTACTACTTCCTCCTTTTCTTCCTAATGAAATTAGATACAAATATCTTTTTACAAACGAGGGGCTCCTCGATCCTTTCCCTCCAACTCACCTAACTCTCATTAATTACATTGAATTACATTCAATGACCATCTAGTCCAAATCGGGTCTAGATCTCATCATCCTGCCAGCCATTAAATATGACATCATATCTTGCTTGCACAAAGACATCGATTTGGCTCTTCTAGTGTTACAACATTTAATTGCATTAAATACATTTTAAAATTTAAAAATGAGGGAAAAATGAGAGGGTTCGTGCCTCTCCCCTCCTTGAATGTGCTTTGATGTGCTGGAATGCTGGCATGTGATGAGGTGGAGTGATGCACTATATTTCAATGTATATAAATAACTGTGACTATAAGTAAGTGTAGTTTCAATAATTGATGACAAATGCGTTATATTTCAGTGTATGTAAATAACCACTACTATAGGAACCATAGAGAGTCCATAGAGTGCAACATCCACTTGTAAAAGGTCTAAATTATAGTGGTCAAAGTTATGTCAAATATGGAAAAAGATTAGGTATACACCAAGAAATAAAGTCCCATACAGTGTCTCTTCTCGCAATAATAAAAATTTTTAAAATACTTTAAAATTTTAAAAATATTAAAATTAATTATACATTTTATCAAACTTTGAAAATGTTTAGTAAATGTTTTCAAAATGTACCAAATAATATCAATATGAGAGTTGTTTCACACATGTATCTGCTTTTAGTTACTTTCCTATAACTTATTTTAATACTTCATGTTATGGAAGTAGTGTAAGAACTATATTGTAATATAACTTATTTTAATACTTCATGTTATGGAAGTAGTGTAAGAACTATATTGTAAATATAGGAGAACTTATTTTGATACTTCATGTTATGGAAGCAGTGTGAGAAATATATTGTAAATATAGGAGACTACGCTGCACCTGATTCATTGCATTTGGTGTTTCTTCTGATTTTCCTGGGAAGAATTCATTATTTTTAAATGATGCATTTCTATACCCGATGGTAAGATTTAAAAACTCATTGTATTATAATGGTATGTGTCAAAGTAATATTTGATTAAGCTAAACACAATCTGATACCAACTACCAACGATGATCTAGCATAAGAATATACTATTTACTAGCACAATCACATAATTGCTAGCACAACCACATAATTGTCCCTATGGTTGATGAACGCAAAAAGGCATATTTATTTTGCCAACAAACCCTAATTCTATTTTTACCTATTTTATTTACAAAAAAATCTTAATTATTTTTTTCTTTTTTCATTTACAAAACAAACGCTAATTCTTGTTTATCCTATTTCATTTACAAAACAAACCCTAATTTTTTTTTGGCCTATTTCATTTACAAAATAAACGCGCCAGAAACACCTTCTCCCCACCGGAATCTCCTTTAACAATTGACTCCAATACATAGAATGAGGGTTCATTTTCAAACCGAATGGTGGCTCCTTCATAGCGATCAAATCAACAATTACACAAATAATAAAAAAAAACCACAGTTCCATGGCACTCTTAGACAACGATTTGATGGATCTCCCATACAAGGGTTTGGGAGCAGAACAACAACCCACTTAATTTCTTTCTTCATATCTACCTCATGCTCAACCTAGCTGGGTGACTCACAAATCTCCTCCTGTGCTCTGTGCAACGCGACCGAATCGATTTCGAGGGACCCTTTTTCGATGCTTAGCGAAGGTGCTACTTTTGAAATTTTCTTGCGTGCCCTCATGTCTGAATTGACAGAGGGTAGATATTCTAAGTGCCCTCAACATCCGCTTGCTCAATTTTTCAGTGAGCACCCATGAGAAGGGCTCTCCAATTGTTCACCAAAATCATGAGGAATCGTGAGCGATCCTCCTCACTTAACTCAACAACTATGATCTGAGGCTGGCCAGAAGTTCTTCCGCTAACTTCCCGCCTTTCTTCACCTTAGCAGTATAAGCGACTATCTGATATGTAATGCAAAACAACCAGAAAATGAAACGCTCACGGAAATCCAATATGAAACATCGGACAACCAGGAAATGAAACATCAATTATAGGTGGGTCAGCCATTCAATATGAAACGCTTGGACATCTGAGGAAACCTTCGGACAATTGAGTAAATCCAAATTTGGTAATTTCAAAGGTTAATCATTTAAACGTGACAATCATATAGGGTTACAGTAATTTTTTAATATGATTAGATAAATGTTAAAAAGTAAACAGGTTAACGGATGCATTCAAACATACAAGGAAGTTATGAAGAGTAAATCATATTCATTGATTTGGGAGGACGACTAAGAATATGCCAACATCTTCAATTGTTAGCCATCAGATTAGAATTTTAGATTAAAAGATGATTAATTGTGCTCATTGCTAATAGGTGTATGCCTTTCGACGTAACAAGACGTGTTATTTTACCAGGGATAATGACACTGCTATGAGATTAAAGATAAAAAACATTTATAAATGAGCATATATATGTATATAAAATTATTTAAGTAAAAATTATTGATAATTAGTAAAATTATATTTAAGTAAAAGTTGTTGATTTAAGTAAATCTGTTTTATTAGTTTTCACAGTTTTCAAAGGTGGAAAATAAAGTTTATCTAATTTGGAATTTTCTAGATTTTATATTCTCCTAAGTTTGATTTAGTTTTTGATCAAGCTATATAAGTTTTGGTTAAATTTAATTATAAAACATGTTTCCATAAAACTATGATATATTAAGAAGTTTTTCATTTTCTAACAATTTTTTTATTCCACACTTTATTATTATATTTTATTATAAAAAAATTATTATCTTATTTTAAAAAATATATAAATATTAAAGTGTTTTTTTAACATTTTTCTTTTATTTTATAATTCTATTTTTCCTAAAAATTAAAAAAAACATTCATTTAAATATATACTATTTTAAAATATTATTATTTTGGCTAAATTTAAATATATATTATATTAATAAAAAATTAAACTTTATAATTTAACAAAATAAACAAAACCACATAGATAAAATAAAATCAACATTAAGCCATGAAACTTTTAGTGAAAGTTCCCATAGATGACAATTGTTGAGAAAAATGACAACCTCCATGAAAGTTTCAGTGAAAGTTCCCATAGATGATAACAACTAAGAACTAGCCCAACCACTTACCGTGTTGTTGATGAACGTTGAGAGTGACATCTTTCCACCCATCTAGATGCCTTCAAGGATGCATGGGAGTGATTTAGAAAATAATGAACATCTATTACACAAGTTTCAACACTATGTAACAACACCTCGAAGCTACAACCAGACGTTTCAACAACGTGTAACAACAACACCTGTAAGCTACATCCAAGTGTTTAAGTAAATAATAAAAGTATATTACAACAAAAACTTAGTGAATCACTCCTGCATCATACAAAAACACTGATACTCTGTTCTACAACAACCTTTTCAACAGGTGTTTCAACAAAGAGTAAAATGGATCTACAACAAAAACAAAGTTATAACAAACACAGAGAAATTATAACAGCAGATTAAAAACTTATATTCCAGTAGTAAAATAACTTCACTGAATCATTCTCTGCAATAGTAAATTCACCCAGTACTTCTATACTAAATTTTAATAGCATTCTACAACAAAACACTGCACAACATAAGAATTTAACTGAAGTTTTCAAACAAAAAACAAAGTATGCGCGCTATGGAAAAATAAATTAATCTCTATTAACTTTGAACATTATCATGAGTTTACAAACTCAAATTCAAACATAAGCATAGTACAAAATCTTTTGTTAACACTCTTGAGAACTCTCTGTCAATTTATATTTATTCTCTTCTATCCCATTACAAAATCAAGATTGCATATATGTATATATACTAATACAATTAGTTGGTTAGCTTGCCCCTTCTCTATACCTAAGTCGAATTTATATTTTTTAGAACAAAAATGATTCATTTCCCCTTTGAAATTATATTAGCCAAAAATGAAATGGTGTGGCAGTGATGATCATTAAATGGATAAGGCGGTCAAGGCGGTGGGAATAAATTTTTGGGCGATGGTAACTCTTCAAAATTCGATTGACTGAGATAAGTCTTCTTTTTGGCGGTGGAATGATCAATTTTCTAACATTCTCCCCCTTAATAATTTCACCCAAAAACAAAACTCTACAATATTACAATTCACAAATCGTAATGTTCTTTATGTGAATTTCAAATAATTCATTTGGCAAGGGCTTCGTAAACATCTCTGCAAACTAGTCTTTAGACCTGTAAAACTATACAAAAATTTCATCATTATTTATCAGCTCTCGAATAAAATGATATTTTGTATCAATATGTTTAGTTTTCTTATGGAAAAAATGATTACGTGACAGAGTAATGGATGATTTATTGTCACAAAAAATATGAGTTGGTTCTTGTAGTTCATGCAAAACTCAACCATAATCCTTCTCATCCACATAGTTTAACATGCAGTTGTTCTTGCTACAACATACTCTACCTCAACAACTGATAGAGTTACAATGAGTTGCTTCTTTGAAGCCCAAGCTACAACTCGTGATCCAAAATTGAACACATATCCTGATGTGCTTTTCTTGTCATCTACACTACCTACATAATCACTATCAGTATATCCAATCAACTTAAAATCTGAATTTGATGTGTATAGAACACCATAATTAGTTGTTCCAGTAACATATCTTAGGATCATTTTTCCTTCTTTCCAATGGATGCTCTTTGGAGTCTCCAAAAACCTAGAAATCAAACTTACAACATGCATAATCTCATGTCTTTTTGTTTTCAAATACATAAGACTTCCAACTAGTCTTTTATACAGAGTCAAATCAACACATGACCCCTCATCATTCTTATTGAGTTTTGTTCCAGTTGCAATTGGTGTTACAACTGTATTGCAAATCACCATCATGAACCTTTTCAATATGTTTTTTGCATACTTATTTTGACAAATAAAAATACCATCTTTAGATTGATTTACTTCGATGCCTAGAAAATACTTCATCATTCCTAAATCAGTAATTTCAAACTCATTTTTCATGGCTTTCTTAAACTCATATAGTGAAATATTTTTGGTGAAAATCAAATCATCAACATATAAGCACACAATCAATATTTTACCTTTACGATTTACCTTTCTATACAGAGTTGGCTCACTTGGACTCATGTTGAATCCTTCACCTTCCAAGTATTCATCAATTCTATTGTATCATACTCTTCGTGCTTGTTTCAATGCATAAAACATTTTCTTTAACCTGTAGACCTTACCTTCTTTTCCATCAATCTCGTATCTTGGAGGTAGTTTCACATAAACCTCTTCTTCTAGAAAACAATTTAAAAATGTAGATTTTACATCCATATGGTACATGAACCATTTATTATGAGCAGCAATGGCTAACACCATTCTTACTATGTCAAGCCACTCTACAGGTGGAAATGTTTCATTATAATCAATACTCGACTGTGGACTGAACTCCTGAGCTACAAGCCTTTCCTTGTGCTTCTCAACTTCACCTTTAGCATTTAACTTGGTTTTGTAAATCCATTTAATGCCAACACAATTTTTATCTTCAAGTAAATCTACAAGTTCCCAAGTGTTGTTCATTTCTATTTTTTTCATTCATGTCAAGATTTACCTTATTAAGATAAATCAAGGTTTACAAGATCATATCCAATTAATACAAAATTTGAAACTTGATCTACTTCAACATTTTGTGCATACAATTCTCTTAAAATTCTAGTCTTTTGACCTCTAATTATGTTTCTTAATGAATCTAAAGTAGTATTTGATTCATCAATTACCACTGATCATGTTTGTTGTCCACCATGACCTGATGGCTCACCACGCTCATATGTTTTGGGCATTCTTAGTTGTGATGGGCTGACCCTGGTGATTGTCTTAGAGGAGTTCTTGTTGTAGGTACATGTGACTATGGAGTGAATTATCCACCCTGTATGACCTACTCATCTCCATCATCATCTTCATGAGATATTTTAGCTCCCCCTGAAACAATTTTATCAATAGTACCATCCCAATCTTGTTCTTCTTTGAACTCAACATCTCTATTGATAACATACTTCTTGGTGATGGGATTATAGATTCCATATGCCTTAGACTCTTCATTGTATCCAACAAAGACACATTTTTCACTTATGTCATCCAACTTTCTCCTCATTTCTTCAGGTACATGTGCATAAGATACACACTCGAAATCCTCAAATGGGACACACTACTATTCTTACCAGTCCAAGTTTCTTTGGGAACTTGGTTCTTTACATTCTTATTTGGACTTCTGTTCAGAATATATATTGAACAAACAACTTCATCACCCCAATATTCATTTGGAAGATGCTTCTCCTTCAACTTGCTTCGAGCCATATTCATAATGGTTTGTGGTTGAGCCAAATTACTGTTTGTGGCCATTTCAAAGAAAATTACAAATCACTATATTCAGTTACAACGAGGAAATAGAAATGTTACTAGCTCTGATACCAAAATGAGGGATGCAGGGGATTGCTTCAGAAAACAATGAACATCTATTACATGAGTTTCAACACCGTGTAACAACACCTGTAAGATACAAACAAGTGTTTCAACAATGTGTTTCAACAACACCTCTAAGGTACAACTAGGTGTTTAAGCAATGTGTTTCAACACGTGTTTAAGAAAATAATAAAAAACTTAAGTGAATCACTCTTGCATCATACACAAACATTGATGCTTTGTTCTACAACAACCTTCTCAATAGGGTTTTCAGCAAAGAGTAAAATGGTGTTACAACAAAAACAGAGTCATAAAAGAAATAGGGATATTATAATAGATGATTAAAAACTCAGATTACAACAGTAAAATAACTTCAATGAATCATTCCCTGCAACCATAAATTCACCCAATACTTCAAAACATTGCACATCATAAGTTTTAAACAAAAAACATTACTCTGTAATAAGTCTGAACATTATCATGAGTTTACAAACTCAGATTCAAACTGAAACTAAGTACAAAATCTTCTATTAACATTCTTCGGAACTCTTTGTCAATTTCTATTTCTTCTCTTCTATCCTATTACAAAATCAAGATTACATAGATGTATATATATTGATACAATTAGTTGGTTGGCTTGCTCTTTCACTATACCTAAGTCGAATTTAATTTTTCCAGAACATAAATGATTCAGTGTCCCTTTGAAATTTAATCATCAAAAATGAAACACTGTAACAGTGGCAATAAATTTCTGGATGGTGGTAACTATTTAAAATATCGGCTGACATAAGCCCTAATTTTTTTGTAGTGGAATGATTAATTTTCTGACATTCATGACATCTAGCCGCCTGCAATTTTGCCTTGCCTTATATACCTAGCAAGTAGGTGAATAATCTGTTACTCTGTATTAATCAAGGTGCTCTAATGATTAACTAACTCAAAATAACATGTGTGAAGGTTATTGTGTTAATATTGGCCTTTTAATTTGTGGACACTACTAAAAAGATTCTTATATGGTTACATATCAAACTTGGTTAAATCTCACATTTACATTACATATTTTTAATTCAAAAACTCATTAATCATTAATTTAGAAATTTTCAAAAAAAACTGAAAGTTTTCATTAAGTATAAGCCTAATTACTTGAAAATAACAACAACATTAAGCCATTTACATTGCATATTTTTAATTAAAAACTCATTACTCATTAATTTAGAAATTTAAAAAAAAAATCTGAAAGTTTTCATTAGGTATAAGCCTATCTACTTGAAAATAACAACAACACTAAGCCATGATACTTTCAGTCAAGGTTCCCATAGATGATGATAACGGCTAAGAAAAATGATGTAGTACACATCAACCCATAATCATAGCCATGAGACTTTCCGTGAAAGTTCCCATAGATGATAACGGCCAAGAAAAATGTTCCTATGATGTAGTACACACCAACCCATAATCATATATCTGTCGAAAGGCAATGAATGAGTTGAAGAAGCACATACAGACAATGCTCCCATGCATGGAGACAAATACAGAGAGAGTCCAGTGACGTGAGATACTACTTTGGTTTTTAACACCACCTCTCACTTCGAAGAGAGAAGATTTAAAAAACTCGATATCATTGGGATGCCAACTCATTCTCATAATCTCGAGTACAGAAGTTTTAAATCTCCATCCATGGATAATATAACTCGTGACTAGTTGCCGAAGGTTCTGTGTTCCTCTTACAGACTTTCAAACTAAAACAGTATAATTTTCTGTAGTTTTTCATTCAGAAGGTGCCCACTAGAATTTGATCTTAATCCAGCAATAATAAGTTTGGGAGGAACGCTAAGCCTAATTCCCAAGGCGAAAGAAAAAGCTCCAAACTATATTCTTTCGTTTGATTCTACGTTTAACGTCCGGAAAATGATTTGGGCTCCATGCTGAGGATAAAGCATCATAAGAACGGTGGGTGCATGTCTGTACGAAGAAGAAATCTCGAAGGAGAAGCGTTGCAAAATCATGGCCAAAACCACCCTAGCTTCCAACAGAGTAAAATTTCGCCCTATGCACGTCCTGGGCCCAGCGCCGAATGGAATGAATGCCAGTGGATGTTTTGAAGCCTGTGCAACTCCGTTAGAAAATCTTGCAGGATTAAATTCGTTCACATCGTCTCCCCACAGGGTCGGATCATGGTGTATGGCTAAGATTGGTATCAGTAGTTCCATGCCTTGTGGAAGATTAAGGTTTCCAAGCGTTATGTCCTTGTTAGTTCTTCTGAGCGTAGCAACCACTGGTGGATATAGCCGTAGAGACTCCTTCACAATCATGTCAACCTTCAAAACCCAAATGAAAACAAGACTGATCAATAAAGAATGAATGCATGACCATATAAGAATTGAAACCATAATCTGTCAACGGGGCTTGGTTACATGTTCAGGCTGGGGTGTTTCTTACTCCACCAAAGCTCTAATGCTCAGGCATATTTCAATCTTCTTGGGCCGTCTAGCCCCTCAAAAGCGGGCACAGTATCTTGTCACAGAAAAATCCCAATTCAATATGATCAAGCTCTAATTTGAATTCAATATAATGGAAATAACTAAAAAATTTAATGGAAAGGAAATAAGTGAGATACACTATACAGTCCAGGTGACTGGGATGTATCACGGCCTCCATATCTAATTCTTATGAAACATTAAGAATAAAAAATTAGGATCAAGGTCTAATTTCAATTCAATATAATTCATAACTAAAAATTCTCAATTCAATATAATCGACATAACTAAAAAAATTAATAGAAGGGAAAGAAGTGAGATACAATATACAGTCCAGGTGACTGGGATGTATCACGGTCCTCGATATCTAGTTCTTATAAAACATTAAAAATAAAAAATTAGGATCAAAGTCTAATTTCAATTAAATATAATCGAAATAACTAAAAAATTTAATTGAAGGGAAAGAAGTGAGATACACTATACAGTCCAGTTGACTGGGATGTATCACGGTCCTCGATATCTAATTCTTATAAAACATTAAAGATAAAAAATTAGGATCAAGGTCTACTTTCAATTCAATATAAATAACTAAAAAATTTCAATTCAATATAATCGAAATAACTAAAAATTTTAATGGAAGGAAAAGAAGTGAGATACACTATACAGTCCAGGTGACTGGGATGTATCACTGTCCTCGATATCTAATTCTTATAAAATCTTAAAAACAAAAAGTTAGGAAGACAATAAGATATAAAAAATACTCATTAATTAGATACAAAAACATACTATTAATCATATAAAATGATTAAAGCAAGACAATAAATTAACATTTTTTTTTATTACTTAATAAACATACAAAATTATGAATTTAGAGAACTGAAACTATTATAATAGATATAAATAAAAGAGAAATATCTTACAATTCTGAGTGCGCTCACAGCGTTTCTATCAGGGATATTTCGCCCGCAGACCTCTAGAACTTCCTTTCGAGCCATTTCTTGCCAGTCTTGATGGATTGCTAGAAGAATCATAGTCCAAGTTAACATGTTCGAAGTAGTTTGCCTGCCAGCAAAGAAGAAAGTCTTGAATTCCTCCATTATATCATGGATTTTCATAGCAGAATAGCTATTCGGATTGATCTGATTACTAGCACTTTTAGCCTTGGCATTTAGCATGAGTCCTAGAAGATCATGAGTACCAACGCTTGAATCCTGTTCCCTCCTTTGGATTAGGTTGGTCATAGACCTTCGGATTTCCTTTTCCAGTCTCCATCCATACAAATTATTTTTAGTTGGCAAAAACCTGAAAAGGATTGTAAAGCTCAGCCATGCAAGTATATAATTGTGCAGAAACTGATAAATGGTCAACAACAGACGAATATATCAAATATAACAGGGAAAAATTGTATTTGCAATCATTTCTGTGAAACTATATGGATAAGAGTAAAAGTACGGATGATTAATTAAGATACATTTACCTAATTTAGTTTCATTATTTTTTTTAAAATTGTGCGACGCTGTAAGAGCATCTGGCAGCTAGAGTGCAATTACTGTATTAATGTTGCATATCATGCTGATCTGCTATGGTGGATGTACTTTTGCTACATGACTTTTATGTGATGTTATGCCATGAAAACATGGTTAGGTTTTGTGGATTGTTCATTGCAGTATGATATTCGTTTTCGACAGACAGTTTTGTTGTGGGTTTGGTCTAAATGGCGCAACTCAGTACTCAATGTTTTTGTCGCACACAAGCAACTGGATCTACACTTTTGGTGGGGGAGACCTCATGAAAAAACGAAGAGCGTAGTTATTTTTATGGTTACCATATTTACCATAGAATATAACTTATTCGTGTTTATCATAACATAGAATTTTGTCATAAGGTAATAGCAGATGTAGAATTTATCTTATTCACCATAGCTAACCAACCACTACGGATGAAGAACGATTCAATAAAGATTAAAAACATTTAAGTGTGCATCCGAAGTTTTTGATGAGATACTCGTTTGAAATGAATTTATGCTAGCTATTTGGAAGCATACAGTGGGAATTCTTTGCAACCAATGTGATTGAAGTCTATGAATTGCCTTGTTAGGAATGCCTTGCCTGTAAAACGGAAGGTTAGCTTTCTCAAAGGCTTCTACAGCAATCCTCATTTGTTCACAGTGCATGTTGAATATGCGTTTTCCTTCTTCATAGCTACTCCCAAAAGCTGTTCGTGCAATTATATCTCCACTCATTATATCAAATTGTTCAGAAACCTCTATCTCATTCCCTCCTGAATTGATAGACTTTTCCCAACTGTCTAACATATTTGTGGCACAACCAGCAATAAGTGGAATCAAGGCCTGTGAACATACAAAGTACATTAGACTTATTCCTGTATATATATTTAACTTCTAACATCACAGGTGTCTGCATATATATTTAACTTCTAACATAGCAAATATAATGAGAGCGCATTTGAAATTATAATTACTCTTAGATTTTCCATGTGAAAAGCCGGATTTATGATACTTCTGTGCTGAACCCATTTGTTGCCTTTCAAATTCAAGAGCCCATCGCCTTCCAATTTCCTAACGACACTATTGGAGTCCGTTTTTTCATAATCATCAAATCTGACAGAAAAAATCTCCCTCACCATCTCCGGGTCTGTAATAGTTATTTTCGCAACAGGGCCGAACCAGATCAAGAACGTGCCGCCTGTAAATCATACAATTGAATTGAAGGAAACAATGCTGCATAAATCTCATGAGAATTCAAAGATGAGTGAAATAAATACAATAATGTAGTCGAATATATTCACCATAGTACATACCATAGGTTTTTCTCCACTCATGGTAGAATGAGAGAACTCTAGGAAGAATATCGTGAGAAAAATGCATCGTAGTGAGACTGGCCTGCTGCATCATCTTCATCATGTCTTTTGCATTTCCCATAAATAACTTATATGGGGGACCTCTAATATTCTGTGATTCGAAATGCAGTTTTATTTTCAGAGGCCTCCACCATACACAACTTATGACTCTCATGACTACTGCAAAAAACGCCGCAAAAGCTGCTCCAACCACAAACGTAAAAACCCATGAATCCATTGTACCATTCCACTGTACAATCTGAGCATTTGAGTTGATGGCATTGCGAATATAACTGCCATTTCCATCCATATATAAGTTCCCTCTAAGCAGTGTGATTGGAGTTCGTCTGTATAGCTCACGGCCCCGTTATTCGCTGAAAGTCATTTGGATTGGGACTAAAATAATAGAAGAAACTGATGGATGTCTATGTGTTTCTCGATACAGGCGAGCATGAGGTGCATGCTGAGTACAATGCGGTGATATTTTAACTAAAAAATGTATAAATGAGTTGGTTGTCGTGAATGAATAAATCAAATATGCGCATGATACTACTTGTCAAATCTTTTTATTTGTTTTGCAGGCCCGGCGCTCATCCCATGTAATTGGGCTATCTATTGTCTAGCTGTCTAGATTTAAGGCTATAGGTCTCCATAAATTATGGAGAATGCCTTTCACATTCTGTCCAAAAATAGATACGAAGAGGCATTTTACTATTCCGAATCATTAGATAGGAATTGTAATCAAAGTCAACACCCAAATCTCGCACTTCAACCATTATATTCAATGTCAAGATCCAAATCTCGCACTACATTGCTAGTCTTTATTAAAGAATTAAAACTTTCAAATGAAGCTTATCTGAATATTTTGTGTAGTGTTGGATCATCGCCACTGTGTCTTCTCACATAAACTTATGATATTTCGTAAATTATTTGCATTGATATCTTGTATTAAACTGGATTAAATTTTTTATTCTTTTTCATCGGTAACGTTATCAAATGAATATGCTGTGGACTATATTTTAAGTTTTTGCATGCGTAATGATTCGCGTTGAATCATTACACAACTACCTATTTTCCTGAAATTTCGAGGTAACCCAGTTGCATTGGTATACTCTATGTTTATATACAAGGCTCTGTTATGAACCTCGCAGGCAAGTTTTATCTACT
This sequence comes from Picea glauca, assembly GCA_000966675.3. Lineage (NCBI taxonomy): Eukaryota > Viridiplantae > Streptophyta > Pinopsida > Pinales > Pinaceae > Picea > Picea glauca. The sequence continues at coordinate 26,357 of JZKD02S2394207.1, forward strand.
CCATGTTAAGAAATTCTCAGATATTCATTCTGTCAAAACGCAATGGACTGTGCTAATATCATAATCTTTCGCCTTTCATACTTATATAAACTCCTCGTTATTCACAATTTGCATTTTGATAGTTGCCTCCATCATATGCTGCAATACGATAGTGTCACCTTTCTTGACAATAGGGTTTGTAACCGTTTCGGGAAGAGCGAATTCCAAAAATAGTCAGTTCCATGAATTTTCGTGGAGGGGAATCCCAAAAATGGTAATGTGGATCTCACTCGTGAGATTATGGCAGATACGATATAGATTTATTCTAAATTTGACATACTCTCACTTCTAATTATTATATGGTGTGAAAAGACGCCGCGTTTTGGGGCGAGACAGTACAATCTTGATTTCCTTAACACCACATGGAGTCAAAGCTTTGTTAACATATGAGATTTTAAAATTATCAGTAGATTCCTTAAATCGAAGACACAATAACTCGAGCTGTACAGGTTTGAAATACAAACACAATATTTAGAATCACAAGAAATAAATTTATGTACGCAAAAACAATTTAAACACAAATATTGGATTCTAATTCTGGCTTAAGCATGCCTTCTATTACTTGTTAGAGATAATGCTTACAACTGTTGTAACTGTGAGTTTCTAGGTTAACTATGACTGTTGTAACTGTGAGTTTCTAGGTTTACTATTTTTAGCTAATCAGATGCACTTTCTTAGGATCTAAATTGCTAGGAGTCAGTGATCTGCATGCTATATATGTAACCTCCATTTGTCTATTACGAAATACATTCTATTATTGTGTGAATCTTATGCAATGGCTTTCCTCTCAATTTTTAAGTTTACTTTCAGGAAATTTACAAATGCATATTGACAACAATTTTAGACTGGCCTTCTATTACTTTGAGGAAATTTACAAATCTATATTAATAATACTTCCAGAGTCTTCCTTCTCCTAAATCTAATTAGCAAGCTCACTGGTCACAGATGAGTATACATACCCTTCAATTCTCTAATTACCAAGCGCGTTGGTCTTGTCTCAACTAGGCACTTACACTAATTTTCTTTCCAATGATATCGAGAGAAAGCTTTTACCGATAGCTGTTGTGCTGGTTATCTTCTTGCAACATTTTTTCTTTTCCTCCTTTTATGCCCTTTATGCAATTTTTTTTTCTTCTATTTTTTTTGTTTTTTTTTTAAACCTTTGTTCTATTCTCTTTGTTTTCCTTTTTCTTCTTTTCTCCTTTTTTTTTCCTTTTTCTTCTTTTTATTTCTATTTCTTCTTCTTTTATGTTTAGTTTTTCTTCTTTATATTTTTATTTCTTTTTCTTTTCCGTTTTCTTAGCTCTGCAATCCCATAACACCTTATTCTCTTTTCTTCTCCTATTTCCTCTTCTTTTCATTGTCTTTTCTTCTCTTATTTCCTCTTCTCTTCTATGTGGCTCTCTACTCTCTTTTCCCTGTTACCATCTCTAACAAAGCGTCTTCTTTCTCTTTTCCCGGTTACGTTCTCTAACAAAGCCTGTTCTTTCTTTTTTGGTCACTCCCCTCTTTACTTCACCGCCTTTCAAAGAATAATTCGGCCTCATTCATGGGTTAGTAATAAAAGACATAGAATAATCCGGCCTTATTCATGGCTTAATAATAAAATACAGTCTAGATTTCATTTTTTAAATTTTTTATGGGCATGTTTTTTCAATCATTTTTTACCAAAATACTGTTAAAATTTTAGAAGAATTCTTAGAATTACATGTATTAATTGTTGAAATTGTAGAATCTCAGTTTAATAAAAAAAATTGATGATCTTTAATCTATTTATGTATTTAGAAATGCAATTTCAACAATCAAAAATTAAAATTTAACTAAAAATTATATAACCAAATTTAAATACTGTTTTGTGAAGAAAATTCAAAACATAGAATGTATAAACTTCTTTAAAATTAAGATACCAAACACTCAAAACCACTAACCATAATTAACGAAATTCATAATTCTCCTGACAAAAGGCCATGTGAATGCATACATGGAAAAATCGCATCAAAATTTATTGGCCTTGTCAAAATCTTGTGAGAAAATTGCGTCATCCTATCTTCAGAGGATGCGACGATGAGACATTGTAGGCCTGCTTGGTTAAAGGAAGGAATGGCATGTAGTCCATCGAGATGGATTCCCATGACATGTCGGGAGTAGGTAGATGGGTGTACATGCCTTATTTCTTAATGTCCGATTTGGAAATGGTGCATGTCGTGCAAGATCTCATATACTTGTTGACATCCTTTCGAAGTTTCGACCAATATAAATGTTGTTGTAGCACTGTCATAGTCTATTCTACATCGAACTGTCCTATCGTCCGACTGTAGTAAGATTTATAAATCATCTTCACTCGCTCGCTTGAAGGGACGAAAATATGGCTCAGATGGCACAACAATCCCCCTGAATATGGAAGTCATTGACAACTATGTTTGTGCGTAGCATACTGTTTGTAGTGGTCAAGTCAGGATCTCTCTTGTATAGTTCGGGCCATCACAAGGCCTCATGTCTGTGCAAGTGTAGCACCGTGGTTAGTGTTGCAACTGGAGGTCAATTGAGGAAATCAACAACGTGGTTGGTGCTCCCTATCTCATACTTGATGTTTAGATGGAACTGCTGCAAGTATGTGGCCCACTTCTGATGGCGTTCATTCTACAATTCGCCTTGTGTCTACATGAACTGTAGAGACTTACAATCAGTGCCAATGAATATCTCCTTCCAGAGGATGTAATTCCTCCACTGGCAATAAAATTGTACAATGGAGTACATTTATTTCTAGTAAGTGGGGTACTTACCGATGGTATATGATAGTGTCTCACTATGATAGGACATGGGATTTCCATGTTGAGTGATAAATACACCCACAACATA
>JZKD02S2394240.1:12751-29252 GCA_000966675.3 Picea glauca
GTGTTGTATCTGCATGTGCATTTTCCTTCATGTCCAAATAACTTCATCAATCTTGTGGTCCAAAACCCATGACTAGGGTTGACATCAATGACAACAACCAATCTTCCAACAAAATAAAGAGGTACTTGCCAGAAATGGTGGGGGAAAATTTGGGAAAGGGATATGTTTCATCTTCGTATTGATTTGAAATAAGTGTCGCTCTTGAACATGACACCCCCTATTCATCATTTGAAGCCGGTTTGGGAAATCCATTTATCTCTCATTCGATTTGCTACAAGGTCATTCCCTGTGTTGTCTTTGAGTCAATGCTGCCAAATCATTGGTCGTGTCGTTCATATGTTCAAGAGAAGTCCATTTGAAACCTATATTGAGTCGGCCATCTGCAGTTATCCATTCTCTCCGTATCATCCTTCCCTGTGTCTAGTCCAAATTGCAACATGCTCTGTTTCATTTTCAAACTATGTTACTCGTTTCGTGTCATTGATGGGGGATACATCAAGGCCCTCCTGTGATGATTTTTGTTTCATCTACTTCAACTCATCATCCGGAATCAAGACTTAGAAATTATTTAGTACCTTGGAGCTTGCATGCCTCAATGGCAAGTCTCCTCACTTTCGACAGTGGGTTTACACCATTGACTCCTGATCGAAAGATTCCGTCGGATGTTCGACATCAACTCATTTATTCACAGTCGATGGATTGTACTATATTACCTTGGGAGTCATTGACATCAATGGTGATTTCCCTCGCACTTGTTAACAGTTACATCAATGACCGGTAATCAAGTGGTTTCTACCATGTTCGACTTCAACACATGTAATCACATGGTTAGATTCGTACTTCGGGCGATGAGATTGAAGACCCTGGATATTATCTTTGTATCTTTGTGATCCAGGTTGCGATGGAGTATGTATAATTTGTGACACATAGATCCACTGTGTATGTTTCATGGCTATGTCGTCTTGATTTGAAATTTCTCGCATAGATCCACAGTGTATTCAAGTGGCTATGCTATATTTTGACGGCATGGATCCACAGTGTATGATTGGTGGCCATGACCTTTGTTTATGATGTCATCAGTATATGATCTGAGTATGGGAATGCCTACCTCAGAATTGGTATATATAATATTCTACAGATGCTTGGGTGTTTGCAGGTTTTCGATTAGATGTGCTCTTGGTTCTCGACACACACATGCAACTTACAAAGTCTATCGGTTGTCACTAGTTCCAACCTCATACTTTGGGGAGCATTCTATTACCCATAATTTTGGTTTTCATGATGATGTATTGATGATGGGGTACTCAGGCTCTTCATTAGAACTTTCTTCTGAGAAAAGTTACCTTCATCTTTATCCAGAAATCACATTTTTAAGGAAGGTTCGCATGCTGCCAATACATTTGCCTGCAAGAATGCATGATTCTCACAGGCTGCCTTAAGCCAAGGTGTGAGAAGTTTGCACTGTGTCTAAATTTTAGGGTGCGAACTCTTTCTAAAGAAGGGAAAAAGATGGATTATCGAACCTTCTAGAAGGGAATCTTCTAGAAGGATGAGATGGCATTCAAATGGTTATCTAAGTACTAGCTTTCCTGATATTTTGGGATCATTCCTATCCAAGTAAATAATTCATTCTCTCTTATATATTGAGGGTATTCTCATGGAAAAGGTTAGCAGCAAACAAGCAAGAGATTTATTGGAGAATTAGTGGAAGATTGTGTGAAGGACTGATACTACAACAACTAGAGAACCCCAACAAGTTTATCAAAGGTGGTTGATCTTCTTCATGCAAGTGAGCAAGTCTATGTGTCAGAGCTAAGGGCCATCGAAAGGAGGTTTGCAACATCAAGGCTCAAGTTGTAATCTTTTCTTTCCATCAATATAATACAGTAATATGTCCCTTTCCCATAAAGCTAATGTTACTTTATTGTATAACTCCTTGATCATATACATAGATTAACTGTTGAATATATTGAGTTGTCTTCACTTCGATTGGTTTGTATTGTTGTGGTCTTGACGGCACAAGAGCATTGAGGCGAAGCTGGAACAACAAAGACCAAAGGAAGCGATCATAAGGTATGTTCATGATTCTTGCCTCCTAGTTCATTCAATAGTCAAAATCTAGGGAAATAGTATTATTCTGTCTTGCTTTGTTCTAGATTCAGGTGGATCTAGGGAGATCAGTTTGTGTCCGCACTTACGGATTTATCCAATAACATACACACCACCTATAAATACAAAGAAGGTCAACATTGGGACCACAGAGAATCCTAAGTTTGCACAGATAGGAGACTATTGGAACGATGTGATAATTGAGAAGCTTGCAGACTTATTACGGGAATATTAGGATTTATTTCCAACCACATTCTCAGAGATGAAAGGGATAGAAGGAGACTTAGGTAGATGAATATTCCACTAAAACCTAGAGCTAAGCCAATATGACAGAGACCTTATAGATTGAACCCGAGGTACAAGGAGAAGGTTAAGGATAAAATAGACAGGATGCTCGACATAGGAATCATTGAACTAGTCAAAAAATCCAAATGGATTAGCCCAATGGTGGTGCAGGACAAGAATACCAGAGGGATTAGGATCTACGTGAATCTAAGGAAGATGAATGAAGAATTCTTACATGACCCATTCCCAACACCATTCACATATGAAGTACTGGAGAATGTAGGAGGTCAAGAAATGTATTTGTTTATAGATGGATTCTTTGGATACCATCAGATAAAAATTGCATAGGAGGATAGACACAAAACCACATTTTCAATAGAGTGGGCCAGTTATTAGTACATGATGATGCCCTTTGTATTGAAGAATGCCTCTTTGGTGCTTTCTAGAGTAGTAATGGACGCATTCAAAGAGTTCATACATAAATTATTGGAAGTTTACTTAGATGATTGGATGACGTTCAGTCTACTACAAGATCATATAGAATTTCTTCAGCTCATGTTAGATCAATGCAGACAGTGTCATATTTCGCTGAACCTGAAAAAATGTATCTTTTTTGCACCATTTGGAATACTACTAGGACATGTAACATGAAAACAAGGACTGTTGGTTGACCCAACCAAGATCACAGTAATTATGGAGTTGGAGCCTCTGACATCAGTCATACAAATGAGGGAAACTTTGGGTCATACATGTTATTACAAAATTTTTATCAAAGGGTATGCGCATATTACAACACCCATGGAGAAGTTACTGAAGAAGGAAGCCAAGTTCCAATGGAATGAGGACTGCCAAAAGGGGATGGACACACTGAAACATAGACTGGTCACCGCACCCATTTTAATATTTTCAAACTGGAACAAGGAGTTCCATGTACATGTAGATGCATCATCCATAGCATTGGGTGCAATACTCTCATAACCAGGAGAAGGAGACATCGATCATCCAATTGTGTTTGCAAGTAGGAAGTTGTCTATATCTAAAAATAATTATACCACTACAAAATGGGAAGGATTGGCCATAGTTTATGCGCTCCATAAGTTCAAACATTACTTACTAGGGTCTCACTTCAAGATGTATAAATACCATTTTGAATTTTGAAGTACTTAGTCAATAAGCATGTCTTAGAAGGAAGGATATGTATATGGTTGTTATTATTTCAAGAATATGAATTTGAGATCATAGTAAAAATAGGAAAGTTGAATGCAGGACCAGATCATCTCTCACGTATATTGACAGGAGAGGATGTAGGTAATTTAGATGATAATTTCCCATATGTGTAGTTATTTGCAGTAAGGATGGTCGATGATTACTTCACAGAAATTATGGAGTTTCTAAATATAGGTGTGGCCCCCTCTAAAATGACAGTTGCGTAGAAGAAACAATTGGTAGTGAAAGCAACAGACTATTAGTTGATTGTAGGGAACTTATATAAATTAGGGGAAGATGGAATCTTGAGGCGTTGTGTACTGGAACATGAATGGTCGATTATACTGGAGGAAGCGCACTATGGGATTGTTGGAAGAAATTGCATAGGAAAAGCAATGACACATAAAATTTTATGCGTAGGGCTTTGGTGGCCCACACTGCACAAATATGCGAAGGAGTACTTTCAGTCTTGCGACATATGTCAAAGAGTGGGTAAACCATCTAGGCGTGATGAAATTCCATTAAATACACAAGTTACGTTGCAAGCATTCAATAAGTGGGCCATTGACCTTATGGGTCCGATCAACCCACAAGAAAGGAGATTAGGAGCTCGATACATCATTACTGTGATAGATTACTTAACTAGGTGGGTAGAAGCAACACCATTTATTGATTGCACTACAAAGATTGTTGCATGGTTTCTATTCAAGAATGTAGTCACTAGGTTTCAATACCCATGCAACTTACTTAGTGATCAAGGTACACACTTTCTGAACAGATCCATTGCAACATTAATGGAGGAGTTTGATATTCATCATCAAAAGAGTACACCATATCACCCTTAGGATAATGGCACAATGGAATCTTTTAATAATATTTTGGAGAATGCTTTGAAAAACATATGCAATGTTGGAAGATAGCATTGGGACTTATGCATCCCCGCAGTAAGAATTTGACAGGGTAGCCACCTTTCCAGTTGGTTTATGGACAAGAAGTAGTGATGCCAATGAAGTTCATTCTACCTAGCCCGCACATTGCAGCAATCATTGAGCTCTTTGATACTGGCACAATAGAGGATAGATTGGAACATTTAGTTAATATTGAGGAGGACCGGTTTATTACAGGATTCCATTAGCAGGTTCAGAAATCCAGAGAGAAGGCCTGACACAATTGTCACATTAAAATAAAGAGATTTCAAGTCAACGATTTGGTATTAATCTATGAAAGAAAGTATCTGCAGTACCCAGGGAAGTTTTGCATGCACTAGTTAGGTCCTTATGTGATCCAACAGATAACCTAGATAGGTGTTGCGCAATTGGATACCTTGGATGGACAAATCCTGGAAGGAATGGTGAACGGAAGTCAGTTGAAACTCTATCGAGATAGTTGATAGTCTGCACAGTAATATGGGCTATGCTAGAACCTTTGTATTATAGTACGTGTACCATAGTATAAATAAAAACAAGAAAATCCCAATAAAAAGTAGAAAATGAAAGAAAAGAAATAAAAAGTAGCAATAGGAAGAAAAAAAGTGTTGAAATACCATGGTATCAAAACTTGTGCATATGAGCGGATACTTACATACAAAGGCAACATTGCATCAAGTTCAAAGAAAATATACAGACATGCCCGACTACGTAGGTTACAAATGGGACAAAAGAGAACCACTATGCAGGTTGGCCATGATAAGACTATTAAACAACAGTCAGGCATGGAAATGACAACTAGGCAACAGACGTGACACACCATAAAAGTGTCGTATAAGCATTAAATAAGGAAATCCAATGGAAGTACCGGATAGATTATCAGTATGAAAAGAGAATCATAAGGAGGATTTGGCAATTAAGGAGCATTTAGTTTCCCAATTACCAACTTCGACATTAGATTGGACAAGGCAGTTAAGGTGGGATATGACAGGCCTACTTGACACAAACAAACAAAACACCGTAAGAAAAGGAAACTCTTTGTTATTGTTGCCGATTTCCCCAAGACAAGTTACAACAACCCACACAAACATAGATATTTCGTTCACAGGTCTATCATACAGAGAAAATGGTGCCACCGAGACTAGGAGTACCGTTCACAACAGTAAGGAAACAATCAAAGCAACCAATAGATGAGTGTTGGGTGTGTGTTATATTCTTTGCAAGACTACCTATAGTGTCTTCTACATTGCACTGAGTGCGTAGAGGGGGTTTGAAGTGGGGGCGCTAGGCCCCCCCTTCGGGGGTTCAGGGTCAACGCCCCCGAGAATTGTTTTTTGCCTTGGGAAACATGTTGCATTTTTTCCTTGTTTTTTGTGTCGCCTTGATTTTCATGTCCATTGTTGGGCGTTTTTTCGACACATGGTTTTTGAAGATGGTGTTCTATTTTTGGTTAAGGAATTAGGGTTTTTGACTAATCCAGGTCATTGGGTTAGGGTTTTTGATGTCGTTGGCTCCTATATGTGTATTGTATCGTAAACAATGTATCACTATGAATGAATATAGAATATGTTGGTTTTCCTAGTTTGGGTCTCAAGGGGAAAAATATCTATGTAATGTGTGTGTTTTCCATTGTATATTTTTTGTTCTTTTACTGAAAATTTGTTTGCAGTAAATAATTGTACAAGTTTAAAATCTACATTTGGTATCAGAGCAATTATTGGCTTCAGGGGGATGCCTTTATGGTCAGGGGTTTGTCTCTGGACTATGATAAACCTTGTTACAGTGAGAGATCTGTGGTATTGATTTTTCAGGTGAAAAGAAATGTTGAGCAGTTCAAAAATGGAGATCGAGAATTTTAATGGGAAACGTTTTGAGCCGTGGAAGATCAAGATGGAATATACGGTGGTGGAAAGAGATTAGTGGATCAGAGTGGATCTAGGTACTGCACCTATAGGAACTTCAACAGATCACTGGAAAAATTTGGATCGGAAGGCGAAGAGAACAATCCGACTTTGTCTCCCAGATTTAGTATTACTGAATGTGTCAGAGGAAGCTACAACCAAATATTTTTGGGATAATTTGGGGAATTTGTATCAGTCTAAGTCCCTAGTAAATAAAATATTCCTGAGAAAGAAGTTGTATAACCTGAGGATGAGAGATGGAGACTTAGTGGCAGAGCATTTGAACGCCTTCAATACTATGGTAAGTCAGTTTGTATATGTTGAGATTAAAATTTCAGATGAAGATAAGTGTATCAGTTTACTATTTTCTGATTCTACTCATGGGATAGTTTGGTTGTGGCCATAGGTAGTAATACAACTTCCTTGAATTTTGATGAAGTGGTCTCATCCTTGTTTTCGGAGGAGATGAGACAAAAGAACATGGAAGGACAAAGCACATATGCATTATTTGCAACAGGACACTCCCAGGAAAGAAATAGATCTAAGTCCTCAAGTGGGATATCTAAGTCTAAGGGAAGATCTAAGTCTCCTGGAAATTTTGTAAAGGTATGTTGGAGATGTGGCAAAGAAGGGCACTACAAGAAGCAATGTAGATCCAAAGTTCAGAAAAATAAGGGATCTGAAGAATCTCCTTCTACTAAAGAAAAGACCTCTAAGGAAGAAGGAGGGGATGTGTACTTGGATTATTCAAGCACACATGCAGATCATGAAGCATGGTTGGTTGACTTAAGTGCATCGTTTCATATGAATCCCCACAGGGAGTGGCTTTGTGAATATGAAAGGTATGATGGAGGTAATGTTTTCCTAGGTGATCGACAACCAAAATCATAGGTCGAGGAAAATTCAAGTTGAGGATCATAGATGGAAGGATTAGAACACTACCTAGTGTTCTACACATCCCAGGATTGGCAAAAAAATTGATTTTTGTAAGAAAAATGGAAGATGCAGGGGTAAAAACAATATTTGAAAAGGAAACCTGTAGGATGGTTTGAGGAGAAATTGTATTGTTGAAGGGAGTTCGGTTTGGAACTTTGTATAAGCTGCAAGGAAGCACTATTAGTGATGGGTGTAATAGTTCCATTGTTCCTAATATTGGATTTGAAGAATAAAGAACTCCTACATTCTCTGGAGAAAAGGTTATGATATGGCATCAAAGAATGGGGAATATTGGAGAGAAGGGTCTTCGACTACTACATGGTAAAGGTATGATTGAAGGTATGTCTAACTGCTCTCTAGATTTTGATTTCTGTGAACATTGTGTATATGGAAAGAAGAATCAGGTAAGATTCCCCTTTGGTGCAATGAGGGTAGAAGGAATTTTACAGCTAGTTCACAGTGATGTGTTTGGACCTGTGTCGGTTCCATCATTGGGAAAATCTTTGTACTATGTCTCATTTATAGATGTATTCTCGAGGAATACTTGGATATATTTCCTCAAGAACAAATTTGAAGTCTTTGATAGGTTTAAAGAGTTTAAGGTTCTTGTTGAGAATAAAAGAATGCAACAAATTAAAGTGTTAAGGATAGATAATGGCAGAGAGTTCTGCGGGAATGAATTTGAAGAATTATGTGAGAAGTGTTGTATATCAAGGAAAAATACTACTCCATATACACCTCAATAGAATGGAGTTGCAGAAAGGATGAACATGACGCTGATGGAAAATGCTCAGTGGTGTCAGGTTAGGGAAATAATTTTGGGCAGAGGTAGTGGGTATTGCATGTTACCTGGTCAACAAATCACCCTCATCGACGCTGGATGATAAGAATCTACAAGAGGTATGGACTAGTAACAAACCTTTTCTCAGACATCTCAAGGTATTTGGATGTGAGGCCTATGTTCATATTCCAAAGGAAAACATGAGTAAGCTAGATAAGAAGGATGAAAAGTGTATCTTTATTGGGTATTTAGAGAAGTGAAGGATGTTGTTAAACAAGAAGTCCTACCAAGTAAAGAAGAACCAGATAAAATAGAGTTTTATTTAAAGGATGATGAATCAAACTCTACAAAAGAAAAAGAATCAGAATCAGAAGATCCTCATACTTCAATATTGAGGAGATCGGTTCGAGAAAGAAGGATATCGGAAATGTATAATCCATATGATTTCCGTTCAAATTTTTCTTTGTCTATTACTGATGATGATCCTAGAATTTTCAGGGAGGCAGTGGATTTAGAGGATGGAAAACTATGGAAAAAGGCCATGGATGAAGACATGACAGCCTTGGATAAGAATGAGGATTGGGATCTAGTGGAGTTATCAACTGGAAGAAATCCCATTGGTATAAAATCAGTATTTAAAAATAAGATGAATGCAGAAGGCAAAGTGGAGAAACACAAAGCTCGGTTAGTAGAAAAAGATTATTCCCAGGTTGAGGGAATTGATTTTGGTGATATTTTTTCTCCTGTTTCCAAGTTAAATTCTATAATATTTATGTTATCTATTTTTGTTGCATTTGATTTTGAATTAGAACAGATGGATGTGAAGACAACATTCCTACATGGGCATCTGGAAGAATAAATCTATATAAAGCAGCCAGAAGGCTTTGTTGTGAAAGGAAACAAGGAGCCGATATGCAAGATGAAAAAGTCCCTGTATGGTTTAAAACAATCACCAAGGATGTGGTATCAAAAACTTGATACTTATGTGCTGGGACTTGGCTTCAAAAGAGGAAAAGAGGATCACTATGTGTATTTTAAATTAATTGGTGATCATTTGATTTATTTGGTCTTGTATGTGGATCACATGTTGCTGATAGGAAACAACAAGGAGATTATCCAGGATGTGAAAACTCAATTATCCTCTAAATTTGACATGAAGGATCTCGGTGCTTCAAATTTCATTTTGGGCATGGAAATTAAAAGAGATTGGAAAAAGAGGAAACTCTAGTTAAATCAAAGAAAATATGCCGAGACAATATTACAGAGGCTTAATATGAAGGAATGTAAACCGATCAAGGTCCCTATTCTTGTTGGTGTAAATTTATCTACGGATCAATGTCCCAAGACACAGGAAGAGGAGTACATGTATCATGTTCCATATGTGAGTGCAGTTGGAAGTTTGATGTATGCAATGGTCTATACTAGACCAGAATTTGTACATGCAGTGGGCGTTTTGAGTAGGTATATGTCAAAACTAGGGAAGGAGCATTGGACAACAGTAAAAAGGGTTTTCAGGTATTTGCGTGGCACTGCTAGCTATGGATTGTGCTACCAAGGAAGTCCAAGATTGGATAGAGTGTTGGACATACATGGATTTGTGGATGCATACTAGGCTGGAGATATGGATCATAGGAGATCTACAAGCAGGTATGTGTTTAACCTGTTTGGAGGAGCAATCATTTGGATGAGAAAAAGACAGGCTGTAGTGGGAGTTTCAACTACAGAAGTTGAATACATGGTAGCCACTCATGCAATGAGGGAAGAAATATGGTTACAAATATTGTTTTCAGGTATTGCGTTGGTACAAAATGTTGTAAGGATAGATTGTGACAGTTAGAGTGCAATTTTTCTGGCGAAGAACCCGACTTATCATTCAAAGACAAGGCATATTAATATTTGATATCACTTTGTGAGAGACGTGGTTGAAGAAAAGAAATTGTTGTTGATGGAGGTGGACACTTTGAATAATGTTGCAGATTCATTAACAAAATATATGAGAACTAAGAAGTTCTCTTGGTGTAGAGGATCCATGGGCATTGTGTCCTTGGATTGTTGATTATGTAACCTTGTAACCCCATGTATGCAAAGAAAACAACAAGTTGGATAATCTTGGGTATGTTTTATATTCTTTTCCAGACTAACTATAGTGTTTTCTACGTTGCGTCGGGCGCGTAGGGGGGCGATATCCCCGCTGCGCAGGGGTTCATGGGTAGCTCCCCTGAGAATTTTTTTTTGCCTCGGGAAACATGTCATATTTTTGTCTCATTTTTTGTGTCACCTCGATTTTTATGTCCATTGTTGGGTGGTTTTTTTACACATGTTTTTTTCCAATGGTTTTCTATTTTCAGTTAAGGAATTAGGGTTGTTGACTAATCCATGTCATTGGGTTAGGGTTTTGGATGCCATTGAATTCTATATGTATATTTTATTGTAAATAATGTATCACTATGAATGAATATAGAATATGTTGGTTTTCCTGGTTTGGGTTTCCAGGGAAAAAATCTTTGTGTTATGTGTGTATTTTCCATTGTATATTTTATGTTCTTTTACTGAAAATATGTTTGCAGTAAATAATTGTACAAGGTTAAAATCTACAATGAGGAGGTAGAAGAGGTGGTTGAACCTTCCCTGAGTTGGCCAGGGATCAATATTTATGCACAAAGACCGATGTCAGTACAGGAAAAACTTGGGTGGAAGCACATGGATGGGCATTGGGATTGGAGAAAGACATGATACTCAAGTTGTTCAAAATTCCACATTTCAAATGAAGTAACGAAATCAATGACTGTGTCTAGGTACATCTTAGTTGTGTCCATGGGGGGAAGCTTTGGCTAGATCCCCCCATTTCAATTTATACGACACTAATTGTGTGAATCACAAGGTTTAGAAAGTAAGGCAAAGACCCGTCATTACTATTCCTAAAAATGGGAGAGAGAGCCCTCTCCGAGGCCATAAAATACAAGTATGACACATTCATAGGAAAACAGGGTCTAGATGTGAAGAGCATCAGTGACCAAGAGGTCAGGTTTATGAGACAACTTTTTTTGTGCAAACTACTATGTAAATTTCACAGAGATGAGGTACCAATGACAATCATCTCAGCCATAGAAATATGAAAAGAGGTTATTCAAATGATCTGGGAAACTTTTCTTGTTAACCAATATTTTGCAGGACTGCACATAGGCCTAGGAGAAGGGAGAGAAATTTTACTATGTGTGGCTAATTATTTTTATTACACTATTCAGATGGTAGGAGCCCACATTTTACCAGTGCATGCGGGTTTCAGGTCGCAACCCATTTGTTGCTACATATGCCAACTTTGGCATTCCACCATCAAGAGATGGTAAACTAACACGGACACCACTTTTTAGACATACTTGCAGTTCATCATGAAGGTGGTATAGACTACATTGCACATTCTAGAGGAAGCGGTCATTTCCTATAGGGACGTCACATGCTTCTGATCCGGCATGCACCATCTGTATGTGCAAGCCAAACGGGATCCATCACGACAGGAGTTTCCAACCAATTACCAATTGACAATGGACGAGGTGCACTCCATAATCAATGATTGGGAGGATGACTGGAAGAATCCATCCAACAAGCCAGGGTCCTCACAAGAGGATGAAGACCAAGGGAAAAGAGAGGAAGAGGAAGAGGATCAGAAAAATGGCACAGAAAAGCACCCTGGCTAATCGAACTTCCCTGAAGTGTGACTGAAAAGAAAATATAAGGAGACGAAATAGAAAGGAGGGACATGAAATAAAGATAAAGTATAATGACAAGAAATGTCTTATATTTTGACTGATGATGATATGGATCAGATTGAATATCGGATCCACGATTCCACCGAGTAACCATGGGGAGAAGCTACCACAAAGAATGAGGACCAATAAAACAAGGTTCAGGATCAGTTGGGACTCCTTCAGCAACTCTTAGAAACAATGTGTGTTGTGAAAGACCCCAAGATAGGGGACTACCCCTCAACAAAACCAACCAAGGACAACAAAGGCCAGTGTGAACAAAACACTAATACAACCCTTAGGGGAGCATAAAAATATATATCTTGAGGTGAATTCACTCAAGTTTCCAGTGGGCGAATTGTAGGAACTAATTGTGACATTGGGCTAACTTAGTATCATCATCTCCAGACTAACCATCCAAAGGGTACAGGAAATCCAATCACAGTTGGCAAAGGAAATAAATAATCGAGGCTACGTTATGCACCGAGACTTGGCCAGAATGAGGGATGAAAGCACCCAAGTACAGGCAAAATATGATACGACCCTACAACAAAAGAAGTAGATTGAAGGAAGAATGGAGGAAATTCTGATTCAAAAGAGGGCGCAAAGGAGAAATCAATGAAAGCCCAAAAAGATAAGGATGACATAGAAGTTATGGTACAGAAAATGTAGATCATTGTCCAACAATTATACAAACAAGTACCAGAAGTTCCCATGGTTATAGAGGCCACTATGGAGGAACAATTGTTGGAAATTGGTGAAGTCATGAAGCGATTCAGAATCTGCAACTACAGAGCACGCCTGACATGCCACATGAGGGGGCTTGTTGGATAGTAAGTTTTGGATGCAATTTTGGGAGAAAAACCTAAGTATGAAGAAATCACGCAGAAGGAAGAAAGTGCGCAGAAGGTAGAAAGGACGCAGAAGGAAGGAAAGTGCGTAGAATGAATATAGCACATGGAAAAAATAATAAAAGTAAGTGAGTGAGAGGAGAAAGTGCAAAGGATGATAGTGCGCCTTTCTAGAAATAGAAAAGAAGCGACGAAAAGTAGAAGAATGCAAACATCCAGTTAACTGAAGCTAGCCAAGGCATGCATTGTAATAGACTATTTTGGGATAATAGGGATTGAAGGCATAGATTTTGGGTATAAATATGTAATATTGGGAGATTAGGGGGTGCGTAGAGGAGATTCAATGTTATGCAAATCTTATGAATGTAATAGATAGTTGGAAAAAATAGAATATGAATAAAGAAATAATTTAGAGAGGATATTGTGTCTTGCGTTCTTTACTTGTTTATGTGCAGTTATGAATTGTGCTTTACTTCGAAAACTATAATTAGTTATGGATTTATTATGCTGCAATATTCATGAATGACTGTGATAATATATGAAATCATAGAGAACATCCATAAGCTATAATAATGAACCATGATTCATGCATTCACCTACCTTTCCCTTACTGCTGCAAAATCTTGGTTCTTGCAGCCCCGATAGATGCCTCAGGTGACACTTCATCTGTGCAAGTAGGTGATTCCAAAAGGGTCGGTGTCTTGAGGATTTGTTGGTCATATTTGAACCGAACCTTGGGTATTACAACCCATGCATAGACCAAATACAACCAACAGGGTTACAAACCTCTAAAGATACCATTTATCCTCCATGCTTTTCCTCCTAGTTTTCTAGAGTGTCTTCCTAGGTTTAATGGAGGAGACCATGCTATAGTTGAGAAACACATGGAAGCCTTTGAATGTCTCATAGACAAATTTGAAATCATTCAGGAATATGTGTTTATGAGAACATTCTCTAAGTATTCACATGGAGGTGGTAGGATATGGTTTAGAAACTTGAAGGATGATTCAATAAGATCATGGGAAGATTTTCATGATCTTTTCCTGAGATATTGGGGTGAGAAAAAATATTATGAGCAATACCTTTCTAAGTTTAGTTCCATGAAGAGGAGGAGGGATGAGACCGTTTTCATCTTTAATAGGAGATTTTTGAACTTTTATCTCAGTATGCCTATTGATATTCGACCATATAAAGCTGCTGCTAGGGTGTTTTACACCACATCTCATCATCATCCTTATACAACTTTATTCCTCAGAGAAAGGATATCTTTAACATTCCAACAAATGTTTATAGATGCCGAGGAAATTGAGGACAACCTTCGAGCTTGTGGAAAGATCTTAGATCATGTTTGGGACGAAGATGTGGATGCACATGCACTGGATGAAGAGTATGAACAACATAGATCAGATATGGACTTTCATTTATTTCAGTGTGTTGATGCATCATTTTTAGATTCATGTTTTTCTCTAGATCTTGAAATTAGCCAATCATATTTTTCCACTGTCAAAGATATAAAAAATTTACATCAGCAAGATGATGTTTTATATGCAGTGAATTTTTTTTCTAGCTATGAGTATAAGAATGATTCTGATATCAACTTTATTGCTGATTTTCATGAGGACAATTTTTTAGATGGAGCTAATGACAACCACATTGTTGGTACATTTTATATTATATCATATGTTTCTAATAGTTTGTGTAATGATAAATTTACTGCTCCAAAATTTGATGAATATCCATCCATATCTAATGAGTATTCAAGTCATTCAGATGATCATATTTTTTCATCAACCCATATAGAATTTTATAACAGTCCTCCTTTACTCAATGCCTCTGAAGGAAGTGATATGGAAGATTCAGAAGAACAATTTTTATCTTTTTATTTAGAGATGATGAGACAACAAAATTTTTGTCAAGAGCATAGTTCCGTTGTGATTCTCAAAGGTATCATAGAGGTAACTGACATTGTCAATCTTGAGCATCATATTCAAGAGTCAAAAATAGAAAAAATCAGCAGTATTGATGGAAGAGGTAACTAACCATGATTTCTACGATCATGTGGCTGTATATTTAAAATATTTTATCATTTTTAATCCTGATGTTTTTTGGGGGATTTTGTCACAAGAGTAAGCAAAAGAGAGTCCCTTAACTATCTTGGTAAGCTAACAAGGAATAACAGAAAGATGGTTAGCAACTTAGTGGACCTGCAAGTTAGAAAATAATACACAAAGCAAGAAAATAACAACCGAGAATTAGAAACAAAATAAACTAACATAAATAATTGATGCACAAAATTGAACACATGAAATTGTTACCCAATAGGACTGAATCTTTGAATTGAGTGCACCAAGAGGAGAAATATGGGACAATGAATCCCCTATTCCTCCTAAGGGAGGGTCCTTTGATCCCTCAACAAAAATAGAGCAATCACTCTCCAACGGTGAGTCTACAATGGTGAAAAATACCCAAATCTTAGATTCACAAGAGGTGTAAAGCTTGCTCAATGCTATAGTAGCTCAAAACTAATGGCTCAAGGGAAAGATGGATTTCTCCAAGAGAATTCTAAACAACATAACAATGCTCTGGATTCCTCTTTTTTTTTTTCATACAATGATCCTCTATTTATAGGAGGATGGAAAGATAGTTTTTAACTAGTTACAAGTGTGAATGGGAGACCTTTGGAGGTACCTTCCATCCCTTTCAGTGATCCCAAGGAGGAATTTTAGGGATATTTTGGGGTATGATCGAGATCTACTTCATCCCAAAAGTGGTTGAGGCCCTACCAAAATCATCAATGCATCGTTTCTACATATGCGTGATTTTGATGATTGTCATTCTTGCACTCTGTGTACTATGTGTGTCGTACATTGTGTTAGCCTATGCAGATGTGCATGTGCTTCTTTTGTTGAATACGTGTGAAACTTTAGAACCATTTTGTATAGTTTTGTTGGTATATTTACAAATTGAATGTGATCCTTCCATAATTATTGGTAGTATGTTGTGTTGATTTTTTCATCCATTGTTTGTATTTTTCTGAGCAATTGTTTGGTGATAACAGATGCCCCCTGATGTGTGAGGTTTGGAGCATACATATAGCTGAAATACACCAATGTTTCTTTCTGCTGAAATTGTTGTAACAATAAGAGAGTTGTAGATGTTGTTGAAAAGGGATAGTAGGAACATCCCTTCAAAGAAAGAGGGGATTCATAGTAGTGTCAAAAATTATTTGAAAACTTAAATGTAAAGTTGTATCTTTTTACAAACGAGGTGGGCATGCCCCATGCTCGTGTTAGGAAACCAAAACAATATGAGTGTAACTGAAAAATGTTGATGAAGTGGATATTTGCATCGCCCTCGGGGGCATCAATAATGACATATGAATGTTCTATGGAATGAAGTATCTTTGAATCGAGTGGTGAATGAATCGAAGGTGTTGATGGCTTATCAAATTTAGAGGTATTTGGATGCTACTAAAAACTACAACGATCGCATAGTAAGGCCCACCATAACATGATACTTTGTTGGAGTCAAATGTTACGGGGATCAATGACATCAAAAAGAAATGATGAATCTTTATATGTCATCTGTTACTACTCATTGATAGTGGAATGAGAGCCAATATACTGCCACCTTCCTAGAAACTTGTATTGATGTCGACATGGAAGGTGATGCAATTGTAAGAAGCACATGGATTCTTGACATTCGATTAATCAAAATGGTACAAAGAACTATTATGGATGAATTGGTGACATGGACGAAGCTC
>JZKD02S2394251.1:0-18121 GCA_000966675.3 Picea glauca
TTCTTTCTCTCAGCAACACCATTTTGTTGTGGTGTATATGGAACAATGTGTTGCATTTGGATTCCCTGTGTAGTGCAGTAGCTTGTAAAATTATTGTTCACATATTCACCTCCATAATCTGTTCTTAACCTTTGAATTTGATGTCCAGATTTCTTCTCTACAAGGGCCTTGTAGGCCCAAAACTTCACTCTTGATTTTTAAGAAGTAAACCCAAGTACATCTGGAAAAGTCATCAATGAAAGTTAAGAAATACATGCACCCAAAAAAAGGATGAGAAGAAAGTGGACCACACAAATCACTGTGAACAAGCTGCAAAGGACCAAAGGCGTGCTAATGCAGGAGCATCTCTCCACGTTAGCCAGTAGGCCAGCCAACCATGTCAGCGAATTCAAATTGCATGATGAAGAGAGGCGCAGTCCTCATTTAAAATTTGCATGAATGTAATTAATGTTGTAGGCTGTTGAGCCATGGAGACGTGCCTTTGTGCAGGCATTAGAGTAGGTAGGCCTTAATGCTTGTAAGGCTGAGATCTAGATCCAATTTGTGGACTAGACAACCCATTCAATGTAATTGAATAGGGTAGGTAGATTGGAGGGAAGAGCTCGAAGAGCCCCTCATGTAAAAGATCAATTTCGATCTCATTTTGATAAGGGGTAGAAGAATGAGAGAGATAAGAGTTTTTTTTTTTTGTCTGCGTAATGTGGTATCAGAGCTTTGAATATTGTCTGTAGATTTTAGGCAAGGGAAGCTAGAGAAGGAGAGAAATCTGATACACACATCAAGTGGTATCAGAGCGAGAACTCTGTTTGTATATTTCAAGTAGAGGGAGAAGACAAAAGGAGACAGAGTGCTGGGGACTCTGTAGATGATCGCTTGCAGATGAGTAGAAGATTTTCCAAGAGGGCAGACAGAGACAACAACATGGCTACTGAAGGCCAAAGATACGCTGGAAAGAAAAGCCCAGAGTTGATGAGCACAACCGAAAGGGGGAAAGAACTTGCTGAAATGTTGAACCCCGATATGCCGATGGACTTTCCTATTGGGATTTTTCCCGAAGGCCTCAATTTCTGCCACGCGTCCCTTCAAGATGGATGGTCCACATCCATTTCGCGATTTCGGGTTTTGAAACACCAAAATGCCTATGGGTTCTTTCCCTTGGAACTCCTGAAGTTCCGATTCCTGACCTCCGATATGATGAGATGAAATCAGCTGGCCCCACAACAGAGCTTTCCACCTTGTTGGGGTTTCAGACTTCGTGGTTCCGAAATGTGCATGCTTCTTGTCTTCAAGATTCGTGAAAAGTCGAATCTTGAAATGCCGATGGTTCTCGATCTCCACCACGTGTCCCAACAGATGGATGACTCAGATCTGTTTCGGGGTTTTCTCTATGGAGATTCCCAATCTCCTGTCCCTGAGACTTCCGATATCCCAATATGCTGATGCCTTTCGGGACTTTCGTCTCTCCTCTTCTCCGAGGTTTAAACCCCATGCATCTTCGGTCAGATCCAACAGCGGATGGGTTCTTCGCTCGAGATCTGACGACTGATGGGTTCTTCGATCGATATCTGATGGTTTAGACCTCCTCTCCCATGTGCTCGCTCTGCTACGCTTCTTCCTGGATGTAGGAAAATCCGACGGTCCAGTTTCTTTCGGCCCATCCAACAGATGCTGTGCTCCCTCTCGAGCTTCAGCGCGTTCTTCCCAGACTTGGAAGAATTCCAAGTATTCCAAAGGTCTCAACCTTTGCCTTCTTTCTTCTCTGCGAACTCTCAACTTTGAGCTTCGCTGCGCACATGAAAACACTGTCCCTCCTAAGCTTTGGGTACTCTGAACTCGTCAAAGAGTTCTGTAGCTTCTGCATTCCTTGTAGCTATGACTGTGTGTGTAAAAGCACTCGTCCTCCTGAGCTTATCCTTCTTTCCGAATCCTCGAAGGATTCTTCAACTTCTGTGCCTCTGCAGAGTATTCACATGCACACAAAGGTGCTATCCACCCTGAACTTTCCTGTAGCTTTGACCTCCCAAGAAAACTTGTCCTTTTTCCTTTCTCCCTCAGATGGAGAATTCAGATGCCCACCTCTCTATATTTCTTCTCAAGCAACCTCTTGTTGAATCCGTAGGGTGTTCAACAACCCTATGAAGGTCCCTCAGTGGATTCTTCCTCCAAAATACAGAACTCAACATAGTTCTCTTCTTATGCCTGTCTGCACATTGTCTCAATGCCCTCCTGGCAGGGTTATACAGAACTCACAACAGATTTCTTCTGTGCATTCCTTGCACTGGCTCAATGCCCACCTGGCAGAGATTCACATATCTCCTCAGAGATTCTATCTGCAACCGTGTTCTTCTCCACAGCCTTTCCTCTTGAGGTATTCAACAATCTCACAGGTCTTTCTTCCGAGTTGTTGATTTCAACTTCCATGCCCACCTGGCACGCCTCTGTCTTACTCCGCAGAGTTCAAAAATGCACCCTTTGTGCACGGCTATCAGAATCCGCAACATTCTGTCACACCCTCCTGGTGTGAATCCGCAAAGACCTCTCAAGCCTGAAATCAAAACAACTCCCTGCAAATTCAAACCTACAACATACATTCACAGCACATAAAGAACACTCACATACATTCATTTAACACATGAAAGATGCAGGAAAAACTGCTGTTTATATTAAATGGAAAATGCCTGTTTGTACAAGGTGTTCCTGAGCACGACCTGTAACAAGGTCTCCGCTCCTTCTCTTCTTCTCTCTACTCACAGACTCTAACTCTTACCCTCTACCAACTCCTTTCTCTCATTCTTCTACCCCTTATCAAAATGAGATCGAAATCGATCTTTTACATGAGGGGCTCTTCGAGCTCTTCCCTCCAATCTACCTACCCTATTAAATTACATTGAATGGGATGTCTCATCCAAAAATCAGATCTAGATCTCAGCCTTACAAGCATTAAGGCCTACCTACTCTAATGCCTGCACAAAGGCATGGCTCCATGTCTCAACAGCCTACAAAATTAATTACATTCATTCAAATTTTAAATGAGGACTGCGCCTCTCTTCATCATGCGATTTGAATTCGCTAACGTGGCTGGCTGGCCGACTGGATGACGTGGAGAGATGCTCCTGCATCACATGCCAAGAGACATGTTTGTCAAAATTGTCCCGATGATGTTTGCCGAAAACACTACCGGCACAAACACCATCTCTGCATGAAACAAGAGGAAGACCAGTCACCATATGTTGATTACATAGTTGCTGCAATGAGCGATAGTTTAGATGACCAAACCGCTCATACCAAATTTTTCTCAATTCATCGCTATGAGAAACAAAAACTGATGAAAAATTTGATGACCCAAAATTTTCAAACTTGTACAACCTGGTAATATCATCAACAATTCCAGTTGCAAGAACATGCTTAGGATCTTTTAGATCCTTGATAACAACTTGGTGAGGTGAAAACTCGATGGTTTTACCTTCACTTGAATGAGTGATTTGATATACTGATAGAAGGTTACAAGAAAGACTTGGAACACATAATACATCATTGAAATGACCATTATCTACTTGAGCTGTTCCAGATCCTACAACACTAAGAGATCTATCATCACCAACAAATATTTTCTTCGTGTTACATTCATTTAGAGCAGAAAATATGGATTTATCCTTAGCCATATGATAAGATGCTCCTGAATCAATAAGACACTCATTGGAAGAAGTAGTAGTAGTAGAATTTGAATTGAAGGAGAAACTAGAAGCATAAAGTGCATGTCCATGAGAAGAAGAAGTAGAATCAATACTAATGTTGTGCTTCTTCATCGCTGCTTCTAAAGCTGCCATCTTCTTGAATATTTGGACTCATCATGACCATATTTATCACAAAAGTTGCAATGTCTGTTAGTATTCTTACTTTTATATTTTTCTCCTTTGTCATCAGTAGGAGCTGAGGCTGTTTGAGAAGGTTTGGGACCCTTATATTTTTTGTTGTTGTAGCGAGGATGTTTCTTCTTGGGATACTTGGGTTTATCTTTCTACTGGACAACTAAGGCTTTGTTGGAGGGACCTGTAGTGTTGATCACTCCAAATTGTACAAGCTTATCTTCCTCTCGAATCAAAGAAGCACAAAAGGACTCAAGACTAGGTTTTTCATAAGCTTCTTTCCCTAGAGCCTCTCTCATGGCATACAAGGTAGATACAAACACAAAATGTGCACCACCTAGCTTAGAAAGAATAAGATAGATGCAATGCTCTTCCTCCATCTTCATCTTACATTCTTCACATAAATTTCTGAGTGTTTTAAACCTAGATAGATAGTCTCCAAGTCAAGAAAAATCATTTGGACTCAAGGTCAGTATTTTATTTTCTAACTGTTGTGCTCAAATAATATTGAGTTTACCAAACACAGATTCAATCGTGTCCCAAGCTTTTTTGGGGTCATCAATATCTTGAAGGTGGTACCTTAAATAAGGAGAGATGGAAATTCCGATTAGTCCACGTGCTTCGTCATTCATATTATCCCACTTGGCTTTCTTATCAGCATCAATGGGTACTTTTTCCTTTCCCAAGGTAATCCGGTACAAGCCTTTACTTCTTAATAAATCTTCCATATGATATTTCCATTGGAAGTAGTTGTTGCTGGTAAGAAAGACAATACTTGTAGAAGCCATATTGAATATGTAGATAATGTGGATTTAAAAACTGAAACTGATGATCTGGATGGAAGAGATTGAAAAGTTATGCGGTTTTAAAAAAAACGACACTGAAAATGGACTTCCGATGTTAGAGTTATGCCCTTTTAAAAAAAGGCACAATCGGTAACCAAATGACCACGTGATTGTGTAAGTTTCTTTATGAAGTGACCCACTTTTATAAAGAGAAGTGGGGATCCCTTTTACAATGAAGTTACTTTATAACAAAAAAGTTGCATGCAAAATAAATAACTCAAATAAAATATTAAAGCTACTTATAGTGATTCACTTTTATACTTGAAGTGAAATACACTTTACAATTTTAGCATGAACTTTTTCAAAAAAGGTAACAAAAGAGAGACTTGAACTCAAGACCTCTTACTTAATAAGGAAAATTTTAACCAAATGATCTAGCAAAACATATTGTAATGTTTAGAAGGAGGATTGGGGGTGTTGTTGTTGGCCTTGGAGAGCGTGCTAAAAAAATCTCTTTTCACAAAAGAAAAAAAAATTTCGCTTCTCGATGACAACAAGGGTTAGATCTCGGTTAGCTTACCCGGAAGATGCACCTTTTCCTATCTGTTTTTGATTTTTCGAGATCACATAGGATGTGGGGCAAAGAGAATACACATATCTAAAAGAGTAGCAACCTAGAAATAAATAAAACAAAACCGAAATAAAACCAAAATACTACTCTGCAAAAATTAAAAAAAAATGCGTATTCAAGCTTTATACCTCCAGATCTGACTGGAATGCCCGTATCTTGGGAAAACAGAAACCTTTTTGAGTGAAATGAAAAGTGTTCCTAACTGAAATGAGCACTCCGGATGCAATGGAACAGTCCTCTCAGCCAATGAATGTAGGGAAATGATAGAAAGTGGAGATGAGACAACTCGGCTTCACGATCTCGATCTTCAACAGGAGCGGGTCTTCAAACAGGCTTGGATACCATGTTCGACAACATAGGTATTCCAATAGAGGATGAAAAATTTTAGTAACCACTCACATAACCAGATCAAATATCAACACATTGATGTTTTCACGTGGTAAAACCCCTACGGGGAAACATCCACGACCCCAACCAATGCGACCACTTGTAGCAATTTATTAATGCAAAGAAAAAGATTACAGAGAGATTTTACAAGAGAGTTTCTCACAATCGATAATTGGAAAATGACCCTCCATGCTATTTAAATAGAGATCATGGACCAATTGGGTGTTAATCCATGGATCAATGGCTGTTAAGATTGAGGAGAGTATGAACCGTCAGATCACTCTATGCCGGGAACATATCGTGACCGTCAGATTTCCTAACTACAAATGCATACTAATGAATACTAAAGAAACACACTAGAAAGAAAACTCTTACCTAACGAAACAATAGACTAATTAGATATTACTAACTCCTAAGTTTCTAAATATCCTAACAGAAATAAGCTGAAACTGTAAAATGCAGCGGAAACAAGCTTGCTGGAATGGTGGCGGCTTATCTATGAGAAGAGATCTGACGGATGCGCTCATTCGCAAGAAGATGATTACAATGAGTCTCTGAAGGTATTTTTACAATAAATAGGAATTCCAAAACCCCCAGAAGTCCAAAAACCTAACTCTAGGAGACTAAGCGCCAAAATTCATGTGGGCCCTGTTTGGGTAAGTTAGTATATCAACTTCCCGGGGTCGTAACTTTTGCATACGATATCCGTTTTAGGCGTATGATAGCCCATTGGAAAGGTATCATCCAAGAGATTAATTTTGGGGGCTCTATTATTCCTATAGCTATCATTGAGAATATTTATCCTGAAAAACCTTCATTTAGGCCCTCAAAATGGCCCCGAAAGTTAAAAATGCTAAAAATAGTAAATTGCCAAAATTGTTAGAAAAATGTTTTGAGCCAGTTGGAAGAGGTGGGTGGCCACCGATATCCACCTGTATCAATCCACCCTCCTTAGGAATAAATGGTCTCCATTGCGTTGAGTTCCCCCATCAAATGTGAAAATTTCTACTGAATTTGGCCCTGGGTGAGCCACTTGCCTTGGTGCAGGAGCTGCCCTGCTTTGATGACTCGATAAAGTTGGATCCTTTGTTGTCGAGTGCCCTTGATCTGTGTTTCCACAATATGATTGTTGGATCCCTATTGTATGCAGTTGGGGTTGAGCTCTGTTGGTGTCAGTTGCTCTGCTACATCTGAGGTGTCCAATAATGGTGGGAAATAAGGGAGAAGGAGATCCACGTTGAACACTGGGTGCAGGCCAAGGAAAGGAGGAATGATGATCTCAAAAGCATTATCCCCCATGGCCTTGGTGATGGTGTACGACCCATAACGGAGCGAGCTAAACTTCCAATGGGGTCCTGTAAGGCGTTCTTCTTGCAAGTGCAACCAAACTTTGTCACCCACCTGAAACTTATGTGGCACCTAATGTTGAGCATGGCGCTAATTTTACTTGTCATTGGACTTCTGTAAGATATCATGAACCTGTTGGCGGATGTGATGGATCTTCTCAATGAACCAAGTGGCTTTGTCAGCTTCAGTTGGAGTAGGAGATGAGTCGATTGAGGTGACCACAAGGGGAAGTGCAACATCTATGGGACCCAATGGTTGGAATCCCAACCCCACCTGAAAGGGGTTGTGGCTGGTTAAGCTATATAGGGCTTGGTTGTAGCTATGTTGGACATAGGGAAGGCTCTCATCCCATGTGCGAGGGTGCTTTGAATTATACATGTGAAGTATATGCACAATCATTCGATTGATGACCTTAGTTTGGATATTTTTCTGGGGGTGGAAGGCCGCGGATTTGGTGAGCTTGGTCTCCAGTAGTGACCAGAGGCTCGACCAGAATGTGCTGAGAAATTGACTGTCCCGATCTGAGACAATGGTTTGTGGGATTCCAAAATGTACTGAGACTTTTTCAAAGAAGAGATTGGCAGTGGCCTCTGCTGTGATGTTCTTCTTGCAGGCAACCACAATCCCCATCTTAGAAAAAGGATCAACAACCAAAAAAACACAATCATTTCCCCGCCTGGTGGATGGGAGGACCGACATGTAGTCCATTGAGATGGATTCCTATGGCCTGCTAGGAGTAGGAAGAGGGGTGTACATGCCCTGTTTCTTAGTGGTTGGTTTGGAAATATCATAGGCAGTGCAGGACCTGATATACTTGCTGACCTCCTGTTGAAGTTTTGGCCAATAGAAATGTTTCTGTAGCATCACCACTGTCTTTTCGATGCCGAAGTGTCTTGCCACCCGACTGTAGTGGGCTTCCCATATCATCTTCGCTCGCTTGCTTGATGGAACACAGATATGGCCCATACGACACAAAAACCCATCCTGAAGATGGAAATTATCGACAACTGCGTTTGCACCCAACATTTGGTAGGTGGTGGCGAAGTCCAGGTCTATCTCATAGAGTTAAGGCCATCTAGAGGTTTCATGGCCGAAGGAGTCTAGCACCGTGGTGAGTGCTGCGACTAGCAGTTTGTTGAGGCAATCAATGACACGATTGGTGCTTCATGTTTTATACTTGATGTTGGTGGAATTGCTGCAAGTATGTGGACCACTTTTGATGACGATCATTCTATAATTTTCCTTGTGTCTGCATGAAATGTAGTGGCTTATGATTAGTGTGGATGATTGTCTCCTTCCCAAGAATGTAATTTCTCCACTGGCGGTAGGCTTTCACAATGGAGTACATTTCTTTGTCATAAGTAGGGTACTTATGAACAACATATGATAGTGTCTCACTATGATAGGCCACGGGGTGTCCGTGCTGAGTGAGAACGACGCCCATCACATAGTCTGAAGCATCTGTCTCGATCTCAAAGGGTTGCTGCAGGTCTGGTAGTGAAAGTAATGGGGCTGAGCACAAGCGTTGCTTCAAATCATCGAACGCTTGTTGTTGGGACCGACCCCATGAAAATTTCTCCTTACCACCACCCATGGTTATTTGGCTAAGGGCCCATGCAATATGGGAGAATCCCAACACGAACCTGCGGTAGAAATTAGCAAGGTCCAAGAAGCTCCGAATCTCAGTGAGTGGTTGGGGCTAGCCAGTCACGGATGACTTGGATCTTAGTTGGATCCACATGTACGCCATGCTGATCAATTATGCAGCTGAGCTAATGGACCCTGTCCATGCCGAAGGATCATTTTTCCAAGTTGACATATAGCTTGTGCTGCCGCAGGGTGTGCAAAACCTGCTGAATATGCTGCAAATGTTCGGCCCAAGTTTTGATGTAAATGAGAATGTCATCCAGATACATCACTACAAAAGTATTGGTGAATGGTCACATGATATCATCCATCATCTTCATGAAAGTGGATGGAGCATTTTTCAAACCAAAGGGCATGACCAACCATTCAAAAAGCCTTCCTTTGACTTGAAGGCAGTTTTCCATACATTTGTTTGTTCTATTGGGAATTGGTGGTAGCCATATTTCAGATCAATCTTACTGAAGTATTTGGCCCCCGTGAGTTGATCAAGGAGGTCGTTGATTCAGGGAATCGAGTACTGGCTTCTGATTGTGATTTTATTCAGAGCCCGGTAATCAATGCAGAGTCACCAGGTTCCATCTTTCTTCTATACCAACACGATTGGGCTCCCACAAGGTGATGAACTGGGATGTATGTGCCCCTTGTGGAGAATTTCTTGGATTTATCGCTTGATCTCCTTATTCTCTAATAGAGAGTGATGATAGACTGGCCCATTGGGAAACGATGCGTCGGGGGTCAGATCGATGGGGTGCTTGACCTGGAAATGCAGAGGTACCTGGTAGGTGAGGAGAAGATATCAGAGTATTCTTCCACGACCTTATCTACTTGCTTCTGCTATGTGGAGAGGTCGGCCGCAGAGAACCTGGATGTGGCTGTGATCTTTCTCTTATTTTGAGAGCGAATCATGAAGAAGAAAAACTTCCCCATCTAAGAGATGACCTTCCTGCATTGCTTAGCAAAGATCAAGGAAATAACACCAGGTGGGAATGCCTTGGGTATCCTATACAATTTCCTGTTCAAAGTAATAATAACACTACGAGGCCTAGAATCATATACAACATGACGTTTCCATAAATAAGGTTGGCCCAAAAGAACATCAAAAACTTCAAGAGGAGAAACATCACACAATACCTCGTATTTGAAGGGTTTGATGCCGTACAACAGTTGAAACTGTTGGCTGACACAGAGATTGCTTCCTTGGTGGACCCATCCACTGGTGTAGGGTTGTGGGCATGGTGTTGTCAGCAGGGCCAACTCTTGACGACCTTTGCTGAGATGAGGTTCTTCTGGCTACCACTATCCATGATGAAGTGCAATGGGGTGCCTTTTACCCACATCTGTGAATGGAAGAGGTGTTCTCCTTCTTCTGGCTCATCTTGTTCACCAAGCTGGATATTGGTGGTAGAAATGGTGGCACTGGGTTCCACATCAATGATCTGTCTTTCCCTTTCTAGTTCTGGCTTAGAGTCTGAACTGTTAAAGTTTTAGCTATTATTAGGTTACCTTTCTATTTACTAAATAACAATAGCATAGATAAGATCACTGAGAGAAACACAATCACAAGAGTACACAAGAATTTATCCTGGGAAACCCTCTAGGGGAAGAAAACCCAACAAAACTTCCTTAATATAGATAGCCAATACAATTCCAAGATAATGAACTAAACAACACATAAATTCCTCTTCCAAGGATGCGACTCTCTCTCTCTTCCTTCTTCCGACAACTGGTAACTGCAACTTCCTTCAATACTTGCGCACTAGATGATTGAGCTAAGTGTGTGTCCAAATGAGGCATTTCCCTTTCTTATTTATACAATCTGGAAGGTGCTGAACATGTGTCTTTTCACTGACAGGGCCGACTTCTCATTCTGGGTGGTTATAACCACTTTAATATATTCTGGCTGGGCCGACTTCTCATTCTAGGTGGTTATAACCACTTTGATATATTCTGGGGCCATCTTTTCATTTAGCCTATTACAATTAGGGTTTGACCAATTTGCAAAAGGGGATTTGGTCAATTACAATGCCCGACATGATCAATCCACAAAAGGGGATTGATCTAATGAATAATAAATATATTTTATCTTTATCCACAAAATGGGTTAAGAATATTCTTTACAGTTACACAATATTTTAACACTCCCTCTTAACAAGAAGGATATTCTTTATCTTTTCACAGGTCACCGAATGTCAACATCAACTAGGCAACAACATCCACTGGATAACATCATCAACTGGGCAACATCATCAACTATATAACATCATCAACTGGGTAAGATAATCAACTGGATAATAGGAGGAATCAATATAATCCACTTGGTCATTTGGCATCATGATCACTGACTGACATATCTATAAATCATAGGGAGTTTTGTTCTCTTTATCTTCGCGTAGAAGATACTCTTTCTTTCTTTCATCTTCATGCAGAAGTTACTTCTTTCTTATCTTCACACAAAAGATATCTTATCTTCACACAAAAGATGTCTTATCTTCACACAAAAGATGTCTTATCTTCACTCTTTCTTTCTTTCATCTTCATGCAGAAGTTACTTCTTTCTTATCTTCACACAAAAGATATCTTATCTTCACACAAAAGATGTCTTATCTTCACACATAAGATATTCTATGAGTTTTTCCTTTCCTTTTATGTTCTCCCTTCTCTTGTAGTCATATATCTCACCCATCCACTGGGGAGGACTACTAGCATAGCTTCACTCCTAGTCATCCCACATGAACTAGAGAAGCTAAGATGCTATCCTGGGAAAGACTAGACTTCCTTTCCATGATCCACGTAGGATCACGACACAAAACTCAAGAGCCAACTAACCATTCCACATGGTCAAGGTTTGTGTTCCAGGCTACTCATTCCTTGGCCAGAGGAGAGTATATACCCACTACCCCTTGGAGAAACATCCACATTCCTTTCTACGAGGGTGGTCACACTCCTCTCTATGAGGGTATTATAGCATGTCCCTAGAGTATCCAAAACTCAACACTTGGACAGAGGACAACCTTGGAAAATTTATCATTGCCCTTCTCTATGAAGGTCTCTTCTCTTTCTCCTTCTCTACGAAGGACTACTTGTGGGATTGCTCATTCCTTCTCTACGAAGGTACAACTATGGGATCCAAAAAAAATATCTTGTGGTCCAAAATATTTCAATGGTATAATACCATGCTACCCATCTGCTGGGCACCATCCATCTACTGGATAAATTTCATCTTGATCAAAATATCTGGGCACCATCCATATGCTTTTCTAATTGCATCAAATCACGATCCTCATTTCAAACTCAGAGACATAGCTCCCTCTTGCACCTAACTAATAGTTTCTAATCATCATCCTTGAATTTCTCTTCTATAATATCTTGGGTGCCTTCTTGAGTTCGAATATTTCTTTCTTTCTATCTTCATACTGGATCAACCTGCTCCCTCTACATCTATAAGAATGGTACTGGAGCAACCTGTAGTTACTTGCATCTCATTCACTATATATGTGTATACATATTTTTCTTCATCTTGAATATTTATGTTTTGCATCTTTAGGAGCCTCCTGCTCCTATATAAATATTTGATATTGTCTGGTCTTTATTGTCTGTCATCATATCATACATCCTTCTTGTGCTGTCTAACTTATGCAAGTCACGACATAAGTTATTTCTTCCGAGACTTGTAAACTTACTTACAATATGCTTTCTTTGTCACTCTCACGAGTGATCATACATGAAATAAATATTTTATCTCTTTCTTCATCCTCTTCTTTGATACTTCCTTCATAAGTCTGCATAGATACTGAAATAAAACAAGGTTAATTAATGTTCTCACAAAAAATTAACTTGTAATGAGAAGGTATTAAAGTAAACAAGATACTAAAAATAAACATGAATACTTAGCTTTTGTTTTTGTGTGGGGAGGCTCTACGGACTCCACCATTTGCTTTCTTTCTTCAGATCAACTATCTTCAACTTAAAGTACATAATCCTTAATTTTTGCTAGATATTTCTTTGAGGGAGGAGATTCCTCTTCTTCTACCACATGTGCTTAATACTTTCTTTTTCCTTTTCCTTGAGGACGGTCATAGGAAAAGTGTCCAAACTTTTGACAGTTGTAGCATCTGATCTTTGAAACATCTTTCTTCTTGTCTAGAACTCTTACAGAGTTAGCTTCTTTATTGTTCTTCCTGAAGGAACTTCTTTTGTTCTTTTGAGCTGTAAGAGCTTCCTCTTCATCGACAATTAATCTCTTTTGTTGGTCTGCAAGTCTAGATTCTTCGTTTGTGCAATCTGCCCATAACGTATCAAACTTGGGTAACTTGCTTCTTGCACACACTCCTTGTACAAAAGGAATCCAAAATGTTGGAAACCCATTTAGGGTTGTGGTTACAAGCTCCTTATCACTAATGACATCTCCAATAGCTGCAAGATGATCTCTGATCTGAGAAACTCTCATAAGGTAGGATGTGACAGATTTTGAGTTTTCCATCTTCATATTACGAAGCTGATTTCTTAAGGTAAGATTCCGACTGATGTCTTTGCTTTCATATTTCCTGCTGAGTGCTTCATACATTTGCCTTGCTGTCTGTAGTTTGGATATATGAGGGATCAAGTGATCCTTCACTAAATATGGCATGATTCTCTTTTCTTTCTTTTCATTCTTCTTATGCTTGGTCTTTTTCTCTTTTTCATCTGGTTCTGGTACACCCACTGTAACATGTTCTAGGAGATCATTCTCGTCTAGAATCATCTACAACCTATGCTTCCAAGATCTAAAGTTTCTAGTTCCTTCCAACCTGTCTTCTACCCTCATGATGGTATCCATTCTTTCTTGCAGTAGAAACCCTAGCCCTCCGGGCTATAGAAATAATAAAAAAATCAAATTTCTTAGATCTGAAAACTGAACTCACGAAAAGATGCACTGGATTGAGGCGAGTATGCTGGTATAGTCAGATTTTTGAAAATCCAAATTTTACCCCTTCAAACTTGATCTGTGGATTTCTAGACTGGTGCTTCTAGTTTTCTGGTACTTCTGGTAATCTGGTACTTCTGGTACTTTGGTTTTCTGGTACTTCTGGTACTTTGTGAAAACTAGGGTTTCACTTTCTGGGAGATATAGCCACTGAAAATGTGCGCTGAAGATGCCAAAATCTTCCTTGAGGTAGGGTGCACCTTTCTAGATGGTTTTGAGGCTGAAAACCTTCTTTAATAAAAATCCCTATTTTTCATGTACGACAACAGTGACATTTTTCTTTTTCCTGTGAAAGACGCTCTCTTCATCTTAGCTTTGAAACCATGTTAAAGTTTCAACTATTATTAGGTTACCTTTCTATTTACTAGATAACAATAACATAAAAAAGATCTCTGAGAGAAACACAATCACAAGAGTACACAAGCATTTATCCTGGGAAACCCTCAAGGGGAAGAAAACCCAAAAAAACTTCCTTAATATAGATAGCTAATACAATGCCAAGATAATGAACCAAACAACACAAAAATTCCTCTTCCAAGGATGCACCTCTCTCTCTCTTCCTTCTTTTGACAACTGGTAATTGCAACTTCCTTCAATACTTGCACACTAGATGAGTGAGCTGAATGTGTGTCCAAATGAGGCATTGGCCTCTCTTATTTATACAATCTGGTAGGTGCTGGACATGTGTCTTTTCATTGGCAAGGTCGACTTCTCATTTTGGGTGGTTATAACCACTTTAATATATTCTGGTTGGGCCGACTTCTCATTCTGGGTGGTTATAACCACTTTAATATATTCTGGGGCTGTATTTTCATTTATCCTATTACAATTAGGGTTTGACCAATCCACAAAAGGGGATTTGGTCAATTATAATGCCCGACATGATCAATCCACAAAAGGGGATTGATCTAATCAATAATAAATATATTTTATCTTTATCCACAAGAGGGGATAAGAATATTCTTTGTAGTTACACAATATTTTAACATGAACCCACATCTGATTTAAAGGCTTTCACTTCGGCCACAAGTGACTGCTTTGAGCGGTAGTCAACAGTGTTATGCCAAGGGATCTTATGGAAGTCGCACTACTTCTCGATATCTTTCTTTGTCTTTCCGGTGTCCGTATTTACTTGCGGCTTGGACTGGTTGTCCTCATACTGTCCATATTTTCTCTGTCCTTTGTTCTGTGGGTTGGGGCCACCTTTCCTGGATTTTGTTGTGAGGGGTTCCCAGGCCCAAATTGCCGCATATTTTGTTTGAGCTTCTGCTCAATTTTGATGGCATATCGGTAGGCCGCGCCCAAGGATGAGATGTCCAAAAATTCCATTTTAGTCTGATTTATCTATGCAAAGTGCCGCGATACTTGAGCACCAGATGTTGCTCCGAATATTTAATACCCAGCTTGGTGCGCAAGGTATGGAAGATATTCGTGAAATCTGGCACTGGTTGGTATCTTTCTTGCCGTAGTGTGGTCCATTTGGTATACAAGTCATCATAACTTCCGACAGGGTAGTATTGTTCCTTAATAGCATCCCTAAAGGAATCCCAGGTGGCCGTGACTGTAAATAGTGAGGGTTCCTCTGTTTCCTTTTGCTCACAGAAAGTTTCCCACCAATCTTTGATGTGGGGAATTACTTTGAGGAGCGCAAAAGTAATCTTTTCTCTATTTGAAAATTTATGGATATAAAAATACCCTTCTAGTAGATTCAACCACTTGTCTACAACATCTATGTCTATCTGACCTTCAAATATAGGAATATCAAAGTTTATTTGTACCTTGAAGGGGGTGGCGCCTCCGCTCGAAGAAGATGCGTTGCCTGTTGGTAGTCGTCGAAGGATTTACGCGAAACTATCCATCATCTCGTTCCTTTGTTGCTTGAGGGATTCCTCAATAAACAGTTTGAAAGGATATCCTATCCCACATCTTTCTTTTCTCCTGCCATGAGAGGTCACTTGGGTGTGCGAGAGATTTTTTCCTCAAGAGAAATAAGCTCAAGATCCAACTCTTTGTATTCTGACCTCGTTGGAGACATGCATTAAGACGACAAGGAGCAGACCGCTCTGACACCACTGATCCGGATTTTATGAGAATAAAGAAATGAATACAGATTATTAACAGGTTCTTAACAAAAAATAACAGAGATACAGTAAAACTGGTTTTCTATTCAATAAGGAAATAAGCTGAAACTGTAAAATGCAGCAGAAACAAGCTTGTTGGAATGGTGGCGGCTTATCTCTGAGAAGAGATGTGATGGCTGCACTCATTCACAAGAAGATGATTACAATGAGGCTCTAAAGTCCTTTTTACAATAAACATGAATTCCAAAACCCCCATACATCCAAAAACCTAACCCTAGGAGATGAAGCGCCAAAAGTCATGTGGGCCCCGTTTGGGTAAGTTAGTACATCAACTTCCTGGGGTCATAACTTTTGCATACGATCTTTGTTTTAGGCGTATGATAGCCCATTGGAAAGGTATCGCCAAGGATATTGATTTTGAGGGCTCAATTATTCCTTCATCTATCATTGAGAATATCAATTGCTAAAAACCTTCATTTATGAGAAGGGATCACATCCATGTTTAGCAATTCTGTCTGCTCTTGTGACCACTTCAACTTTTCTCATTCTAGCTACAATTCCCTAGCCTTGTAGTCCAATGCTTCTTGACGAAGTGTTTCATTTTCTTGTTCTAGAGCAACCAATTCTGCTGTTGTGGATGCTCTCTAGGAGACATTTTCAATTTCTTCTTCAAACTTTGAATTAATTTATCTTTCTCATCCAATGAGGATTTCACCCCCTGGGGGCCTTCATATTCCAGCCTCTTGAGCTAAGTCTACCAAGATCTACTAGATTATTTTTCTTGCCTAAATTTCCCTTCCAATTTCATTGCATAAGATGGCATCTTTGAATTCTTCAAGCTTAAACTCAGGTAATCAGAATGAAATATATCACTGGTATTCTTATGAAATTTGACCTTGTCTGGAGCACCGATGTTGTCATACCTTATATTTATCTCAGTGACTTTTTCTTCATATGAAACTACAATATTAAAGGTCCTCTTCTCAACATACCTTACTGTGAACAGAGAATATTTATGTTGAGAAGTCTTTTCCACTTCAGGGACTGAATCCCTCATCTCACCCAGAGATATGTTTCCCTTCTCAACATACTGTTTTGCCAAATCTTCTTTAGATTTATAAAATGCCTCAGATGTTTTATCAAAGATGTGTTTCTTGCTGCTAAAGGTTCTTGAGCCACCTTCACTTTGAAGTTTGATTTCCTTTTCAACCTCTACAGTGCTAGTACCACTTTCCACCATATCTAGATTTACTTGTTCTTTAGGCTCTTCCTCCTCTAAATCCACTATCTGTGGAGACTATGTAATGTTAATATTATTAGGATTAGTCTGCTGATCACTGGTGCCCATGGCCTCTGAATTGCTTCTTTTGCTGTAAACACTCATATTAGAAACTTTGACTATCGGTTTCTGAAAATCTTGCTGTGTTTGACTTTGTTGCAGGGTTGCCTCCACTTGCCGTGTTTGAGTTGGTTGTAAGATTGCTTCCATATCAACACAAACTTCTAAACTTTCTAGCTTATCAAAACCCTCAACTTGTTCATGCTCATAAGGGGCTTGTTTGTTCATCAATCTTCTCTTGGATATGATTTGATGTGAATCATATATTCTTCCCTGTAGCTGTGAAAAGCCAAACTCGTTGAGCTTTGATTGAATTTGAGATAAACAAGATCTGGATTTGACAATGAAAGGGACAATGATAAAAGGGAACTTGAGGTTGGAGGCTTTGCACAACTTTAGGAAATGCTCTGTCTCAAATATAATTCTTTGCCTGATGAATTCAAGGGAAAAGATTCTAGGGGTCAGAAAAATAGGCAATAGATAGGGGGATTCATGACAACCATAAACCCATATTACTGTTGAGTGCATGAATAGTACCCAATCCACCACTCTATATATATTCTATGGATTTGGCTGTAGATATCTCCTCATGTCATCCAAAACTCTAGGTAGGCTGGTATTGAAATCAGACTGTAAACTCTGGACATGACTTTGTTTATGAAGATAAGAAATGCAATCCTTTTACATTTAGTTGATACAAATGATGATTCAGGAAATTATCTCTTATTGGTTTCCAGGAAAATCTTCAGCAGATAGGTGTAGTATCTAAAATTCCTTAGACAACGAAAATTCACTAGCTATTTATGGATATTATTAGCTATGAATTGATCAAAACTGGTGTAGACTGATAGACCAGACTCTGACTTAAAAAAGGTCAAAAGAAAACCGAGCATAAATTCTAATACATGTTTTTAATTGTCTAGACCTAAAACTTGACTGAAAAGGGAACAAACCCATTGGAATTTGTTGAAATAATGTAACTGCGAAGAGCATTCTTATTATTATTTTGTTATTGGATTAAATCCCCATTGTGGATTAATCATGTCATTATTATTATTATTGTTATTGGATTAAT
>JZKD02S2394251.1:18131-29252 GCA_000966675.3 Picea glauca
TGGATTAAATCCCCATTGCGGATTAATCATGTCATTATTATTATTATTTTTATTGGATTAATCCCCATTGAGGATTAATCATGTCGGTAATTGTATAAGGACCAAATCCCCTTTTACGGATTGGTCATCGGACAATTACAAAGGATAGAATAAGAAGTCGTCCCCAACAGTTATAATGGAAGACCCATAATTAATTAAAGGTGAGTTTACCCACCTAGAGTGAGAGGTCGGCCCTGCCAGTCGTGACCTTTCACACATGCCAGTCTAATATAAATAAGAGGCTAGCGCCTCACTTCAAACACACAACTCACTTGCTCATTCTCTTATGAGGAAAGATGCAATTACCAGTTGGAGAGAAGAGAAGAAGAGTGGTGCATCTATTGGGGAGGACTATCTGTATTGGTTTGAGTTATCTCTTGAACATTGTATAAGCTATTTATGATAAGGAAGTTTTTGCTGGGTTTTCTTCCCCTAGAGGGTTTCCTAGGATAAATGTTGTGTCTCTTATGAATGTATATTTCTCAGTGATCTTGTTCTTATAATGATCTTATCTATTGATATGGAAAGAACTATAATAATGGCATAAATATTAACAGAATTCAATAACCATTATATTCACATTCATTGGAAAAGATAGACTCTGTAAAAAATGTTCTAGTTTGACAATCGTCTACAAAAACAGATCTCGGACCTTTGATGGACATTATTTGTATACTCTAATTAGATTCTCTTCATTGAAAGGTTTGGAAATTGAAGAAAATGACTCTGGTATGTCGAGGGACTCTCGAATTAACAGACTCTCTACCCTACACATGACCTCAGACACTCATTTATTCACGACGACTCTTTCTTCATGGGAATACTGTTCGGCACACCAACCTATAAATTTGGGAAAAGGGAAAGCGATTTCAACAACATAAGGGACTATGGTGGCCTGGATTGCTTCAAGGAACGATATACACCTTCCTACTTTATCGGACATGTTTCTTCTGGACACAGAGATGGGTGAAATTGTGATTTTAGTATCAAAAATGTCTGAATCTCGGTCAATTAGGGATTCTTCATTCGCCATAGGATCTTGTTCTGTTAATGAGGTTATGATAGGATCCATGGTGGTGATGAAAAATACTTGGAAACGAGCAGAAATGACATGCAATTGGTGTATTGTTGAGCTACAGTTGAAAGAGGGTGGTCATGCCAAGTTTCAAATAGTCCAATGTTTGAAATAATAATAAAATAAATAACAAAGTGCCCTTTTATAATTTTCCAAATTTCGGGGGCATGAGAAAGTGGTTTGGGGAAACCTGCGTTTTACCCCAAAATGCACTTGGTGGCGCCACGTATCTCCGAATGAAAATGATGATTGAAATTTTGGCCCGCTCCCCAAAATTAACCCCCGCACAGATTCTCCTTCCGAAATCATCCTCAACCGTTGATCTTGAGAGTTCACGATCCACGACTTATCGGGCCCCATCAACTTAGAACTCCTACCAGATTTAGCTGTTTCCTTCCATATTTAGCCCCTTCCCTGGTTTATCAGGCTTTCAAACCAGTTTAGTGTCTCGCTAGATCCCAAAATATTCATTTCACATAAAAATTTTAATGGTGACTAACATGCATTATGAAAATGTATGTCTTCAAATTGGATAATACCACCTGAAATCTCATATGTTTTCCATTGACATGGGTGGTTGTGACATTGTGCTAGGTGCTGAATGGTTACGCACTCTGGGACCCATTCTCATGGATTTTAAGGCATTAACCATGCAATTCTACCAGGAGGGACAACTATATCAATTCAAAGGACTCATAACATGTTCTCCCGAGACCACCAATTCTCATCGAATGGAAAAACTTCTCAAGAAAGGTCATTTAGGTATTATTTCCCAACTCCATTCCATTCAAGTAGTTGAGACACCCTCTGTGCATCCTAACCTCCAATCTATCATCTCCAACCACCAAGATGTTTTTTCCACTCCTCAGGGACTTCCCCCTCCCCATGGTGTTCATGATCATTCCATTCCCCCTTATTCCCGTCAGTCTTCCTCCCAATGTTTTCCCTTATCATCATCCCTTTTCCCAAAATAATGAAATTGAGAAAATCGTGCAAGATCTAGCTATCCTCAATGACTTCCAAGGAAAGTTCTCTTATACCAATTGTTAAGTTCCAAATATCTGAATAGAAAAGCACCACAATAGATATAGAAGAACAATATGCAAAATCTCCTTTATTATAATAGAAACCATTGAGGTAGGACAACACCATACAATGGATCCTATTATGGAAGGTATCCTCTCATGTTCACTCACCTCTTCAAGGGGGAAATGTCCTAATGAGATACTTCTCCAAATACAATACTTCTCTTCATACCCCATTACATTGATTGAACCCCTTTATATAGTGCTACCAATCCAGTAAGAACATTATAGAGGAGGAACCTTCTAGAAGTAGAACCTTCTAAGAATTCCTCTTACATTTATTATATCTAACTACCCTAGTGGGCCTTATTTAATACTAGAGTGGACCTAGTCTACCTTACATTGAATATCCTATACTATTACCACTATAGGTACTTCGCCCCCCCCACTACCTCTCTAGCTACCTAAAATTACATCCCCCTTATGAAAGCATTGTCGTCAACTCTTTTTATGAGGGTGTACAACCATGTATTAGGGTCCCATGGATAAGTGTAGACCACATTGCTAAAGTAGACTAGAGAAATAGGGTCAATTATCCCAACTGCCATTATAAACTAGGGTCCCATGTCCAAGTGCTCATGTGAACTCCATGGGGAAGAAATCATAACTCAATAACCAACTCAAAATGATACTCCAAAGACTGACATCTGTCATGTGGATCCAAATAAGAAGATCCATCCACATAGTGGGAAGGGTTATAGCTGAATCTGGAAGGAATAATACCATTGCATAATATGCATGATGGACATTGGTAATCATAACTGGCTCCTAATTTGTTACATTGATGTTCTCTACATAAGGTGGAGTAGAGTCATCAAAGAGAATATGGAAGTGGTTTTCATCCTAGAAATGAAAACTATCCATATACCAACCATCACAATCGACTTAAAAATCATACCAAGCATACACTGTTTGATTATATTCATCCTTGATGTCTTCCATAAGATATCCCTCTTGTAGGCAAGCCAAGGACCTTTGAATATTGTGACAACTGTCACTGGGGTTGTGTAGACCATCCCCGATGCCTTGAATATGGTCATGCATATTGGCTTTGAGGGATTCAACCTGCCATAGAATTTCCACAAGGTGAGAGTGATAATCCATACCAAAAGAAATCTCTTAAAATTTTCTATCCAAGGCTCCAATCTGGTAGAAATATGAGCACCATGTGATAAGTGATGAGCTTTGTAGTCATGTCGTCATTACGAAGACCCTAAAAAATGGTTGATTTTAAATCATCGATATCTTCACTTCTGGAGTTCTGATTTGGTGATTTTTTTTGAAATAAGATATTTTTAAAGAGGAACTCAAATATATAATTTTTTTTGGAAAATTCAGCCCCATCTGCTACAAAAATCAGAAAAACTAGGCGACCGTCCATGGAAAAACTTGAAAATAATAGATTTTAAAATGTCGATAACTTAACTTCTCAGACTCTGTTTCGAACAATTTTTTTAATTTTTAAATTGGGTGTTTTTTTGAGAGGAAATCAGTTATAAAACCATTTTCTTCAAATTTTTAACTTAAATCTACATAAATCGTCTAGAATGTCGAGGCCCTCTTTTTCTTCTTCAAAAAAAATCTGCAAAAAATAAAAATATTTTCCCACAATGCTTGCTAAGGAAAGTGCTTTGATACCAATTCTTAAGTTCCAAATATCTGGATACAAAATCACCACAATAGATATAGAAGAACAATATGCAAAATCTCCTTTACTATAATAGAAACAATTGAGGTAGAGAAACACCTCACACTGGATCCTATTATGGAAGGGATCCTCTCCTGTTCACTAGCCTCTTCAAGTGGGAAACCTCCTAATGAGCTACTGCTACAAATAAAATACTCCTCTTCATACCCAATTACATTGCTTGAACCCCTTTATATAGTGATACCAACCCCCTAAGAACATTCTAGAGGAGGAAGCTTATAGAAGTAGAACCTTCTAAGAAGTCATCTTACATTTATTATATCTAACTACCATAGTGGGCCTTATTTAATACTATAGTGGACCTAGTACACCTTACATTGAATAACCTCTACTATTATCACTATGGGCCTTCTGGGCCCCTTACTACCTCTCTTTCTACCTATCATCCCTAATCCCTCATGTAGGTAGAATAATATATTTTCCATGTAATAAAGGCCGACATTAGTTTATAAGGCCTATTTAATAAATGAGAACAAGTCAATGTAAGAAGACCTAATAGAAGCTTCCGCTTCTAGAAAGATCTTCCACAAGAAGGTTCTTTAGAATATAGTCTTCGTATAAATAAGAGTAGGAGGCATGAAAATTTTTGTCTTGACAATTATTGTAATAGAGCGTTGCTCTGCTGGAGGTTTCCTCCTTGAAGAGACAAGTGAACATTGTTTCCTATCAATAAAGGTATTATTATGGTGCTGTGGTTTCATATATTGTGTTGTTCCACTATTATTTTATGCAATATTTTTTTTTTTCTTCCTACTATTATAATATATATGGTACCTTACACGTGGCCTATCCAAAGTTTTGATTCCTCAAGCTACCTATCTCAGAGTATGATAGCCATAACATTTTAGATCCATAATTAGATGGTGTGGGAGCCTATATGCATCATTGTTTCTTATCACGAATCCAAGCCAATTTGGACTTTGTTTCCTCTACAAATTTTCCAAATCAATTGAATTTCTTATCAAGGGGAATGGCATAACCACCATTTTATATATTATTGATGTATTATAAGAGTGTCAAACTGGCTTGCTGGCCCATTCTTCTATGGATTCAGGAGAAATATACTTATCTTTGATTACATGTACGAAGAGTCTATAGCCTTGTATTAGTCTCCATACATTTTTGGTTGCAAGGGCCTTTGATAAAAGGAATATGTTCTTAAGGCCCCAACCACCTTGATATTTTTCTATTGCAAGTTTTTTCTAGGAGGCTAGAACCATTCCTTTCTTTCCTACCTCCCTAGATCAAATGAACCTAAAGATTAAATATCTGATTTTTCTAGGACTCCTTTAAGAATCCATGCAGAGGACATCTAATAGACATGGATGGTTCTAGGACCAATTTGAAAAGAACAATCGACCTCCTCTAGAAAGCCATCTATTGCACAATGTCTTGAATTTTTTCTCTACCTTGGCTATTAGCCACTACCATTCACCTTTTCTATTATGATTTTCTTTCAAATGAAAGCCTAGGTATTTAAATCCCTCATCTATTTCCAATACTTGAAAAGGAAATACTTGGTAATACACAATTATTTCATTCTTTGGGATTCCCCAATAGGATATTATTGACTTGTCAATGTTAAGATTTATACTTGTTGCTTCACATAAGAGATTAATGATCTCTCTAAGATTTTATACCATCATTTCGGTTCCCTCATAGAAGA
Source organism: Picea glauca (assembly GCA_000966675.3). Classification (NCBI taxonomy): domain Eukaryota; kingdom Viridiplantae; phylum Streptophyta; class Pinopsida; order Pinales; family Pinaceae; genus Picea; species Picea glauca. The sequence goes on from JZKD02S2394251.1 coordinate 23,705, forward strand.
TTAAAATGTCATCAATGAAGAGTTAACATATGACATAGCAGGAAGTACCAACATTTATACCTTTGATGTTTCCAATTTTGGCGACCTTCTTAATAGATCTACCGAGACCTTTTGCAACAATTAGGAACAAGGGGGAGAGAGGAAAACCCTATTTGATCCCTCTTTTAGACTTAAAAAATGGAGAGGCTGTACCATTTATTAGAATTACAAAAGAAACTAAGCTAATGCAACTCATTATCCAATGTTAATCCCTAGACAAAGCCCCATGTTAAGCGTAAATCCCCACGTTAATCCCTAGATATTGAGCTATTACATTTCTATTGTTATATTAGTATTGTAAGCTAGACCTTTTAATTGTAATTGTACCTTTTGTCTCTTATACATACCAAGGAGATCTAGTTTTATAAGGATCTAATCTTATACATTTGTTCTATTGTAAAAGGAGGTTGCCCCCTCAAAGAGGCTTACCTTTAATTTTTCTATCTAATTCTCAAGGTGTGGAGTTACTTCTCTTTCTATTTTTAGGCTATTTAGGTGTTTGTTGCCTAACATTTGGTATTGGAGCATATGGCCCTAGGGTCTTTCTCCTTCAAACGAGTCATCTTGGCATTTTTTCTATAACTTTTTTTGGTGAAGTTTTAGTTTGTGAAAATTTTAAGAGCCCAAGGAGACAACAAAGTATTTGTGATAAAAATTTTAGGTTTTAGTTCACAATTATTTATGATATATAGCCTATAGAAGTTAGTGTTTTTTACTAGCCCTTAAATTAGTCTCAAATGAGTCATTTTGGAATTTTAGTTATAACGTTTTTTGGTAAAGTTTCAGACTATGAAAGTTTTAAAATCCCGAGGAGACATAGCAAAGTATTTTTGTTAAAAATTTTAGATTTTGGTTAGCTATACCTTCTGAGATATAGATTTTGGAAGTTAGGGTTTTTGACTAGTCCTAAAACTAGTCTTAAATGCGTCATCTTGTCATATTTACTATAAATTTATTTTTGGTGAAGTTTTAGATTGTAAAATTTTCAATAGTTCGAGGAGACATTTAATAACACATGGTAAAAATTTTAGGTTCAGATTCACTATAATTTTCAAGTAGGCTATAGAAATTAGGGTTTTTGACTAGCCCTAAATCTAGTCTCAAACATGTGTTCTGAGTGAAATAGTCATATCTACTTCTGTAAGCATCCAAATCAAGAGATACCAATTTTTTTGCATAGGGTACAAACCATGTTATTTTAGGTTAAAATTTAAAAACTTAATATGAAAAATTGAGCATGTGGCAATCCATACAAGTTCACTATCCTGAAAAGGAAAAAATTAGCAAGCTTTGGAGAAGTTACCATAAATTTTCCTTGGGATATAATAATTTAGTGAAATTTGTGGCATTGCAGAGAAGACATATCATGATAACATATATCATAATTTCAAAATTAGTGGTGCAAAAATTTCATATTTATATCAGGTGCAAGTTTGGCCTCGTAATAGTCTCCGAGTCAGGGTTTTAAAGGTATGTAACTTACAATTGACATAAATTTGATTAGACGATCTATTTTAAGTGATTTAAAAGTGTGATAACGTCAGAACATAGAAGAAGTATAGATAAATATTATTTTTATCCCACACAAGAAAAGGTGTTCCAAAAATTTCCGCACCAATTAAATCTCTAGAGAGCTCAATTCAGACTAAGAAAGAAAGTAAAGAGATACATAACCAATTATCCAAATTGGAGAACCAATTTAACAAATTGAGGGATATGTCAATTAAAAAAGATGATTTGATAAACAAAAAAAAACTACAACCGATGGAAAATAAGATGAATAAAAAGATGGAACAATCACAAAATTCCATGTCATCCATGATCCTACATACCCTAGATGAGAGATTACCTAAGGAGATATCAAGATTCAAGGAAATCATGAAAATTAATAGAACATTAATATTGAGTCCAAGAATCATGATTATTCATCACTTCAAGATCCACATCATTGGGGGTTCAAATTGACACCAAGGAGCTACTTAATTCCCAAGATTGATATGATGAAATTTGATGGTAAAGACCTTGTAACATCGATATTCCAGATGGAGAAATTCTTTGATCTACATCAAGTTCCAACCTTACAAAAGGTAACTATTGCATCCTTATATTTATAACCTAATAAATTGGTTTGGTATCAATGGATTTGTGATTGAAAATATGAGTCTATTGTCTCTTGGTCCATTTTTACAGATGTATTAATAACACATTATTGGGATAAAATGAGAAATACATTCTTTAGTCAATTGATAAATCTCCAACAAAGAGGTCCAATTACCAAGCACATTCAACAATTTCAAAAACTAACTCTCAGGGTAAAGAACATTCCAAAGAATATTTTTTTTGTCTCTTTATGGGAACTTAAAGGATATAATTCAACATGAGGTGCATATCTTCGAACCTAAATCCCTAGAGCATTCTTTCAGTGTGAAAATTAAATTTGAAAGTAAAAATATGGCTACTAAAAGAGTGGCAACTAACAACTATATAGAGCACCATGTTCCCTCTCCTAACTTCACTCAATCTACAAGGTTGACACATCAACAAATGGATGAAGGAAAAACAAAGAGACTATGTTTCAATTGTGAGAAGTACAGTAGGGGGAATAAATATGGTGAGAAGGAATTATTATACATAGACTATGAAGAGGAATAAGATCAAGAATTGGAGCCATCACAAGATCTAGAACTAGAAGATACTACTGCAACCATATCTTGTCATCCATTGGTTGACATAAGCACTCCAAAAACCTTCAATATAGAAGGATATATCAAAAATAAGAAGGCAACAATGTTGATTGATTCTGGTAGTACCTATAACTTCATTAATTTCAAATTAGTTAAAATTAATTGCTTTATATATTCAACACCATATAATTGAGTAATGATTGTAGATAGAGGTACCGTAAATTTTTCATGGAAGTGTCACAGTACTAAGTTCACTATGGGGGAGTATTTATTGGATATTCCCATGATTGCAATCTAAATGAGTGGTGGTGATGTTGTATGAGGGGTCCAATGGTTATAATCATTGGGAAAAGTGACTCTTAATTTTCTAGAACTTTTCATGATATTTTCCTCAAAAGGCAAGGAAATTGAACTTAGAGGTATCCAATGGAAACTCTTTAAAATGATAATCTCTAATAACATGACAAAAATACTCAAAAAGGGACACCATGGTGTAATTGCACAATAATTGTTCTCACTAGATGTTCAAACATCTAGACCCTCTGCTCTAGCAGATCTCCAAAAAGTTATTGACAATCATTCCAAGGTATTTGGAGAGATTCATAAGGGTCTTCCACCTGCTTGAGATCATGACCATGCTATTCATTTGAAAACGAGAAGTGTACCACCTAATATTACGCCTTACAAGTACCCATATGCATAAAATAGTGATATTGAGAGTATGATTCAAGAAATGTTAGAGGCTGTCCTGATTCAACCTAGACAAAGTGATTTCTATTCACCAGTGGCGATGGTTAAAGAAAATGAAGGTTCATGGAATATGGGTCCAAATTATAGACAACTCAACAAAATGACTATTGAATATAAGCTTCCTATTCCTATCATTGATGAATTGTAAGGAGCAATTTTCTTTACTAAGTTGTATCTTCATTCTAAATATCATCAAATCAGAACGAGGCAAGAAGACACCCCCTAAAAAAACTTTAGAACACATGAAGTCCATTTTGATTTTTTGGTGATGCCATTTGGAATTAGTAATGCACCTTCAACATTTCAAATCTTGATGAATTCTATTTTCAAACCCTTCCTCATAAAATTTGTGTTATTATTTTTTGATGATATACTAATCTACAACAAATCTTGGGAAGAGCATGTACAACATGTTGACATGGTCTTAAAAATATTGTGAGAAACAACTATATGAAAATCTTTCCAAGTGTGCATTTTGGGTTCAAGAAGTGGAATATTTGGGTCGTATTGTATATCATGAAGGTGTCAAAGTTAACCCTAACAAAATTAAAGCTATGATGGAATGGCCAATTCCCAGAACCTTGAATAATCTTAGAGGATTATTAGGATTGATGAGCTATTAATGCAAATTTATGAAAAATTATGGTCAAATAGAAGCACCTCTAACAATGTTATTAATGATATGAGGCATTTTCTTGGACTCAAGAAGCAACCAAAGATTTTGAAAAACTCAAGGAGAATATGTGGATGATTCATATCCTATCCACACTAGACTTCACAAAAACATTTACTGTGGAGTGTGATGCCTCAAGACATGGCATTGGTGTAGTTTTAATTCAAGAAGGAAGTCCCCTTGCCTTCAAAAGAAACCAACTTAAAGGAAGGGACTTACTCAAACCCATCTATGAAAAGGAAATGTTGACCATATTACATGGAGTTAAGAAATGACACCCTTACTTAATAGGAAGACACTTTAAAATAAAAACGATTCATGATAGTTTAAAGAACTTATTTGAACAATGACTATCTTCTTAAGAGAAACAAAAATGGGTTACAAATATGTTAGGTTATAACTTTGAAATTATCTTCAAAAATGAAAACAAAATATGATGGAAAATGTACTTTCAATGAAAGAAGAAGACATAAAGGGTTTACTGTGTGCTATTTTGATTCCACAATCTAATTGGGTGGAAGAATCAAGGATAGAATGGAAGCAAGATTAGAAGGTATGAAAGCTAATTCAACAACTACAAGAGGACACAAGTGCATTAGATAAATTTGTGCGGATGAATGATTTACCATGGTATCAAGATCACCTGTATTTATGTAAGAATTCCCAACTCAAATATAAGGTACTTTTGGAATTGCACACTTCTCCTATAGGAGGACATTTAGGGTTCTTGAAAACTTACCAAAGGATCAAGAAGGATTTTTTGTTGTTGTTGGAAAGTTCTTAAAACTGATGCTCAAAAGTTTGTGTTTGAATGTGTGGCATTTATCATCCTTTTAAAGCAAGTATATTAGCCACAACATTCATTAAAATAGTTCAGAAGCTACATGGAATCCCCAAGATTATTGTAAGTGATAGAGATTCAATTGTCACTGGAATATTTTGGATTTTTGTTTTTTTGGGTACTCAATTGGCTCACAACTCCTATTTCCATCCTTAATCTAATGGGAAAATTGACATTGTGGATAAATTTATATAAGGATGTCTTCCTTGATTTGCATATGATAAACATACACAATGGGTCAAGTAGTTTTCCATTGGAATAATGGTGGTAGAACCCATCCTTCCATACTTTATAAAACATGTCCCCATTTATGGCACTTTATGGATATCATCCTCCATCCATCACATCACCCTTGAGAGGGAAAGTGAAGTTTCAAGTAGTGGAGGACCACATAGAGCACCAATAAGAGGTTTTCAAACTATTGAAGGACAACTTGATTACAACACAAAATAGGATGAAACAACAAGTATATCAACATCACAATAAAAGGGAATTTGAAGTGGGGGATTGGGTGTTTTTGAGGATACAACCATACAAATATACATCCCTCAAGCAAAAAAA
>JZKD02S2394262.1:9363-20547 GCA_000966675.3 Picea glauca
AGGTAGACTTTTAGGAGTGTTTTAGAGTGTTTTAAGGATTTTATGACACTTTTAAAATGTGATTTAGTGACTTGGCCGAAACTCACTTTAGCCAAAAATGTGTTGCTTAAGCTTAGGAAATGAAAGGCATTAACACATATATGCTATGTGAGAACAAATCAATTAGTTACACAAATAGATAGCTTACAAAGTAAAGAAGGAAATTACAAGCGCAAGAACAACTTGCCAACCAAGAAATGAAGAGAAATCACACTTATCTTATGTTTAAGAGCATTTGAATATGAACATTAAGTGTGAGAAAGAAAAAGATTTAAGTGTTTGCCTACACTATCAACTTATCAATGAGATTACTTCAAGCATGTGGCAAATGGCCTTAATAGATCATAGCATGAAAGAAAAACACCATTCACTTATTGAAGCATTTAAACATTTAGGTTTTTAGATCTAAGCATCTAAGATAAAGGATTAAACTTTGAAGCTCTTAAGCATGCAAATAGATCTAGTTAAGTTATGATGCCCAATAGGCTTAAGCTAGAGAACTATAGTGTATGAGATCTAGATCTAGAATATTTTAAACATTAAGCACTTAGATCACAAATAGGTAGGCAATTAATTAGCTTGCTTAATATTTAAGAAATATTGAGAAAAAGAGAGAGGCAAGCAAGCAAGAGAATGAAGCAAGGAAAAATACAAGAAGCAAGCAAACAAGCAAACCAAGCAAACCCCAAACCCCAAACCCCACGTCCTAGGCTAAAAAGGGCAAGAAAAATGCAAAAAGGAAAGATCTATGCTAAGCCCTATCTACCCCAAGGCTCACATGTGGGAGGAGGCCGTACCACTCCTTCTCCCACAACTATGAGCCACTAAAAGCAAGAAAAAAGAGAAGAAATGAACAAAAATGCTTAAAAATTGGAGGAGGTTGAGAAATAGCTACCAATTCCTTTGGGGGGTCTTTGAGTGTTGTGTGGATGTCTTTGGGTAGCCAAAACCCTATCAATCAGATCTGAACCTACAAAAGCCAGCAAGCATAGCTTGCTGGAAATGCTACACAGTGCACACAACAATACAAATGAAGGAAAACTTTTGCTTTTTAGGGCAGAAATTTTTCTTGAGAAAATTTGATGAAAATTTATATTTTGGTGACCATAAAACTATGTTAAGCTAGCTGAAAATAAGTATGGAATGAAAGCATATAGAGAATGAACAATAGATAGAGAAAGAGGGGAGTTTATGTGAGTCTCAATGAAAGACTTTTCCTTAGGGCATTCCAAATGAAACCCTTGAAGCCAACCTGCAAGATCTAACACAATGGCATGCATACAATAGATAATATGGATGGTTAAGCTAACAAGATGAAATACTTGCACCTTATCTAGCTAACCAAAATATATAGATCTACAAGACTACTCTTTGCAAGATCTACTCAAATAAAATACTTTACCTAAGATCTACCTATGCATCCATCATATTAAACCAAAACAATATTACCTCATGTGTTGTAAAAACCAAAACACTTGTAGCTCTTTCCAAAATCCTCCAAAGTTTCTCCTTTATTATTACTCAAGAAAGTGGATCTTGGAGAAATACTTGCTCCAAAACCCTAAGAGCCAAAGAATGGAAATGATAGAACAATGAAAGAGAGAGAGAGAGAGAGTGGAAAATCAAGTAGCATAACAATAGCTCAAGATATGGTGAGTTGGGAGTGAGGAGAGGGATCTATTTATACTTGGAGAGACAAACCCACCTCTCTTGGATCAATGCTAAGTGTCCACCACCAAGCAATAAAGTAGATCCCAAGGCTAGGGCGCACCTCTTAGGGTTTAGATCTTAGATCTAGGGTGTAGAAAAGGTGGAAAATGTTGGGATCAAGCAAAAGGGGTGTGGGAGGCCTTGGGATTGATGCCAAGGAAGGTGAGAGGGTTCAAATAATTTTTTAAAAATTATTTGTGAAGCTTCTAGATGGAGGGGGGCGCACTTCTCCTAGGAGGGCACAACTTTTGGGGATGAGGGAAAGGATGGAGGGTGAGAGATGAGCGAGAGGGTGTTGGGATGAGGCAAGGAGGGATGTGGGGGTGAGGAGGAGCATACCAACCAATGGGAGGGGCCTCCCACCAATTAAAACAAAGATGCCACGTCTCTCTCCTAAAGGAGGGCGTAACTCCCCCCTAGGGCGTCACTTTTTGAAGAGGGTAAGAGGGGGAGAGGGTAGAAAAGGTTAGAAAAAGGTTGCGTGGTTAGGTTAGGCTTAGGGAGTCTCTCTCTAACTTAAATCCTTCATTAATCATCCTTTTAACTCATTATTACATTTTTACAATTTTGCCATGATTGGACTTTAGCAATTAAAATTGTTGTTTTAGACTGACTGACACTCCGGGTGGACAAACCCATGGCAAAAGTTGTCCGACTGAGCTGAAACTTGGTCCATGGATGTGGGGGGTGCTATTCCATTTCTTTTGAGCACAAATACCCCTATCAAAAGTCCAAGGACCTAGTTTTTACAATTTTTGCTCAAAAAATAATCAATTAATTAAATAATTAAACTTCCAAACTTAGGGAAATTTAATTAATTAAAAAAAAACTAATCTAGACTCGACGGAATTCCACGAAACTCTCTAAGATGTCTTGCATGGTCATTTACAATGATTCCCTACAAAAGTTACCAAAAGATAGGCCCACTAGAACGTTGTTCACCACTTTGGAGGAATTATTGCAAGTGTGAAGGAAAAACTCAAGGGGAATCAATAAGGCTGAAAATCCCAATTGATAACCCAAGGATAAAAACCCCTCGGTGAAAGGAACTCTCCCAGTGAACTGATCCCAAGGTAACTGACCTAGACATAACTCATGCATACCTATTACATTATTAACCCACGCAGGGGTGCGGAAATTCGTGTTACAAAAAGAAGTGTTGGGGCCAAACAATGCCCTGTAGAACCAAAAGTCTTCAACAAATTTGCATCTGATGATGCATCTCTTCATGGCACAAGGAGTTGACCACCTGTGTTGGAGAGGCGGTCAACAAAAGGAAAATCAATTGCCAAACACATAAGCAGTTGGTAACCCCAAAAGATCTAATGAGATTTGATCTCGATACCTTTGTGTACTTAGCACAAGAGCATCCATCAATCAAGCTAACCCTTGGGGCTAACCATTATATATATTGTCAGGCCAGGCATTGGCAGAAAATGTAACTCCACGCTGATGTGTATTGCATTGATATGAGAGGTGCATAAATACAATCAAAGTGATCGTTTGTCTTCTCAAACAGATGACTCTTCCTATCACCTATGACTCTTCATATTTACATTATTATTATAGTAACGCAATCCCAAGGATTACGTGTCTAACATTCGCCCCCTTAATCTAAAGGGGTGTGTGTGAGTCTAAGCATCATTTTGAACTTTTCAAAATTTTCTCTTCAAAGCGCTTTGGTGAAGATGTTCGCAATTTGCTCATTTGTGGAACGATGTCTCAAGTGAATAGTTTTGGCCTCTACTTGATATCGAATCAGGTGATACTTTGTGTTGATGTGCTTAGTTCTATTATGGAATCTCGGATTCTTGGCCAACTTGATTGCAGAAGTATTGTCAACTAGAAGAGAAGTAGAATTCACTTGTTTCTCCTGCAAATCTTCAAGTATTTTCTCGAGCCACACAATTTCCTTCGTCGCTTCTGCAGCTGCCACATATTCTGCCTTTGTTGTGGAATTTGCTCGAACTGACTTTTTGCGTGATCTCCAAGAGACACCTGCTGATCCAAGACTCGTGAGATAGCCTGAAGTTGATACTCCATTTTCCTTATGCCCAACAAAGTCTGAATCAGAATATCCGATCAGGTTGATGTCATCCACCTTAGAGTACCTGAGTCCAAAATCTTGAGTTCCTTTCAAGTATTTTGGAGCTCTTTTTGCAGTAGACCAATGTCCTTCACAAGGCTTTTGCATGAACCCGGAAAGAATCCCAACAAAAAATGAAATGTCTGGTCTGGTGGTAGTAAGATATATAAGACTTCCCACAAGCTATCTATACTTGGTTGCATCCTCAAATTCATTCCCTTCTTTTGATGTGAGTTTCAAATTTTGTTCCATTGGAGTAGAAATGAGATTGCACTCAACCATGCCAAACTTGTTCAACAATTCTTCAATGTACTTTTTCTGGGAGATGAATATGAACCTTGGATTTTGAATTAGCTCAATGCCCAAATAATAGTGAAGATGTCCCAAATCTGTCATCTCGAAGCCTTTCTTCAACTCTTTCTTTATGGATGCAATCTAAGTCACAGGGTTCGCCGAACTTGAACCTTGAGGTTCGAAGTTCGGCGAACCTCAAAAAAATTTCAAGTTCGCCTCAGGTTCGGCTAAGGTTCGATTCATGTTTGTTTCGTTCAATTCATCCTGTGAAATGTGCCCTTGAACCTCCATACAGCCGGCAAATGCGTGGTCTAGTCTGGCGGGTTCGTCCGATTTAATTTGAGTTTCGAATTAGGCTCAAACTTTATACCAATTCGGCACAGGTATTAACAAAGTAGGTCGCCATCGACCACAAATGGAGGAGCTGATCGCTTGAGTTTGAAAATTGTACGGCAGCTCACGAAACCTGCGTGACCTATTCGCATTTTATTCTGTGTTAGAAGGGTCTTCGCATCGGCAGGGTTATGAGTTACTTCGGGATCCACATGAATTGAAGAGCGCAGGGTTGACACAAATTTCGTGAAGAAAAGTGCAGGGTCGACTTGAATTTCGTGAAAAAAGGCGGCAGGGTTACGGGTTACCGGTTATAGTTTTCATGGTTATAAGATTTTGTATTATAATTCATTTATAAACTTAATTTGTATTATAATTCATTTTAAAACTTAATTCATTTATATTTAATTTTTTATTATAATTCATTTATAATATATATAATATCTAAAAAGTTTATATTAATATAATATATATTAAAAGTTTATAATATATATATATATATATATATATATATATATATATATATATATTTTGAAAAATATGTATATTCTAACTTAAAGCCGAACCTTATTCGAATTTTATTATAAAATACGAACCTTAATCAAACCTAATCCTTATCGACCCGAACCCAACCCAAACCATGTGACATTGGATGCAATGTAGCTTTCATTGTTCCCTGTTATCAACAAATCATCTACATATACGACAAGATATACAATTGTTTTGCCAACTTTCTTGACAAACAATGTTGCATCATCAAGATTGAAATGCTTGAAATTTAATTTCAGAAGATGCTCAGTTAACTTTTCATACCATGCTCGCGATGCTTGTTTCAAGCCATATAAGGATTTGATGAGCTTGCATACCTTATGTTCTTGTGCCTTCACAACAAAGCCTTTTGGTTGAGACATGAAGACAATCTCTTTCAAGTCTCCATTCAAGAAAGCAGTCTTCACATTCATTTGATGAATTTTCCATCCATTTTCTGCTGCAATATAAAATAGAGTATGGATGGCAGCCCATTTTGTTGTGGGGGAAAAATTCTCCTCATAATCAACACCTTCTTTCTGTGCAAATGCCTTCGCCACAAACCTTGCTTTGTGCTTGTCAAGTGAGCCATATGATTTGTAGTTATTCTTGAATACTCACTTGTTGTTGATTGGTTTGGTTACAAATGGAGGATCCACCAACTTCCATGTCCCATTCTTGATGAGAGCATCGTATTCCTTCTACATGGCTTCTTCCATTCATCATGGGAAGTGGCTTCTTTAAAGGATGCCGGTTCAAGGTTAGCAGATTCCAGAGATTGACCCAAGATAGGGATCCCCCCTTCAAGATGTGGAATCTCATCATCAAATTCATGATATGTCTTTACACGAGTGAATCTGTCCAGATGATCAAGCTGCCTCCCAATAGTTTCGTCTTTCTTGGAGGATTCAAGAAAGATTACATCTCTAGAAAGGATGAATTTCTTGTTTGTCTCATCATAAAGACGATATCCCTTGGTGTTGTTTGAGTACCCCAAGAAGATGCACTTTCGATTCCTTGCATCAAGCTTGCTTCTTTGCTGCTTAGGAATCAAGGCATAGCAGGTGGAACCAAAGACTTTGAGATGCCTCATCGAAGGAATGCGACCATACCACATTTCATAAGGAGTCTTGTTTTGAAGAGCATGAGATGGACACATGTTTTTGACATAAACTGCACATAGAACTGCATCAACCCAAAACATCAATTTCAGATTCTTGAAAAACATGATGGAACAAACCATATTTAGGAGTGCCCTATTCATTCTTTCAGCTACATTGTTCTATTGAGGATTGTATGGAACCGTGGTTTGATGCTTGATCCCTTGTTGGTGAAGGTAGCTTTCAAATTCATTAGATGTATATTCTTTTCCATTATCAATGCAAAGAGAGCCAATACGAGATTGAGCTTCATTTTGAATCCATCTCCTTGGCTGTGTCTGCCCCACCCTTGCCTCTTAAACTCTTTCTTCCACATCCACATCCACTTTTGCTCCTTTCTCCTCTGGAAGAATCATGTGGTTTACTCTTGTCTTTCAAAACAAGGAACATAGTCTTGCTAGTTGAAATAATTGACTTCTTTCCAAAGGCTTTCTCACGTTTTGCAACTTTCTCCACCAGTTTGACAAATGTGATGGATTTGATTTGACCACTTGCTTGCTTCGATTCAAGGTAGTGAGAATATGTAGTGTAGAGGGCCTTAATGAAGGCTGTGAGAGGGAGATCTATCTTCACTCCAGTGGCCTCAATGCCATGCATTATGGCTTTGATTTCTGAAGCTAAAGCCATAGGGTCATCATTCTTCAACTCTAGGTTGAAGAGCTTCACCATCAGTTGTATGAGTTCCAGTTCAGAGTGTGTATCATACAAGTCATTCATTCTCTTGAAGGCACTATAGGAATTATTAATAGAAGCAATATGATGACTCACCTCCTCACTTACTGTCATAGAGATCACAACATATGCCTTCTGGTCTTTGTCCTCTCACATGCCACGCTCTTTATTTGAGGCTGGAATGGCTGGTCTACTACTTTTGTACTTTGATTCTGAGGCAACAGATTCAAAGTATGATTTTGCTTCTTCTTCAATGATTCTGCTATCACTGTCAAGGACTGTGGCAGCTTTGCAAATGCCTTTCCACAGGTCGTTGAAGATCAATGTGCTTTTGATCTTCCTATACCATTCTTTATAGTTTACTTTGCCAGTTAGCACCACGTCGACACGTAGCAAGGTAATGATATTGTACCAAGAATACTAAAAAGTTGTTGCACCAAGACGGGTTATGCTTCAATGCGCCCCATAATGCTTCTATGTATAAAAATCCATAGACTCTCTACAATTGAACTTCACTTGCATAGTTCAAACCATTCTAACAAATTTCTAAAATCTAAAGCTATAGGCAACCGATTATTTTCATTCATCTTCATGAAAAAAGCTCGGAAAAATCATATAGAATGTAATCAGAATAGATAATATCCATTCGCTCTTAATTTCGAATTTGCAAAAATAAATTGCAGAAATCAGTGGTGCAGCCCATGAGTCTATTAGAGTACACCTTGCGTGGGAGGTGCTTGGAAACGATCCTTGCGAACTGTCGACCTGCTAGTTCTTGGACACAACCTGTGCAAACCATTGACCTACTGGAGAGCCCGCGTTCTGGTACAGATGGAAATTGTATCTTGGAGACGTGTGACTAGCTCGTATCTCCACCATCTAGGGTTACGAAAAAAGTCTTCATCGACTGGATACCACTGATAATAGGTGCAACAAGTAGATTAAAGCAAGGCTATGTATGGAGCGTTTTGGTTACCAACTTACATAGGGTGTAGTGACGGAGAAGTTAATGTTTGCGTATTAGCAGATTTAGGGTTTGTAGACAAACTAGGTTTAGGGTTTTTGGCTACATATGGAGCGTTTTAGTTACCAACATTCCTTCGAGGTCGTGGAATGATATTGTTGTATCAAAGAGTCGCATAGGTCCTCATTTTAGGGTAGCAAGTGAGGTGGACGTATCAGGGTTTGTGCAAAACATGGAGAGAGGCGAGCAAAAAATGACAACTCAGACTAATGAGTATTGTGACCAGCCTGAAGAGCTAATACGTAGTGGGCACCAAGGAGTAGACAGACTGAATGCCAAGGAACAAACATACTAGAAAAGGAATCGTTCAGAGTGCCAGAGGTTAGATGAGCAGAAAAAGAGGCATTTTTGTACGCTGGGGGAGAGAAAACACCTGGAGAAGAAATGGAGTTAGCCTGTGCTCTAATACGATTGTCAGAGCCAGGCATTGGCAGAAAATGTAACTCCACATTGATGTGTATTGCATTGATAGGAGAGGTGCATAAATACAATCAAAGTGATCGTTTGTCTTCTCAAATGGATTACTCTTCCTATCACCTACGACTCTTCATATTTACATTATTATTACAGTAACACAATCCCAAGGATTACGTGTCTAACATATATATAGCTCGATTGGCTAGCTCGAGCAGTTGAGTGCTTTGAACTTCGTGTAGGATGTCTCGCGGTTGATTCCTTGGACTAGATGCCTTTTTTGCATGCCTCACATGATGTCCCTATCAGAACAAACATCGATAGGTTTTCATTGGGCACCATCCATGGATGCAAAGAAGTGCTTGGGAGTTTTCTTGCGAGGGGTTCCTTGGAGAATGTATATATATATATTTCAAGGAAATCTTTGCAGGATCTCCCCCTCTTCCCAGGGACATTGAGGTGGAGGGTGGCTCAACTGCTAGCCATAATAGCAGCTGGTAACCCTGAGGGACCCAACTAGATTTGAAGCTTTGACCTATGGCCTCCTTGTTGGCATCATGCTTGGGCAAATGGTTCAACCGACTGAGCTAACTCTTGGCGCTATATATATATATATATATTCAAAAAAACAATGAACCAAAACGAATATATGTTACTCCAATTGGTTCTTACAATCTTAGAAATGGAGGCTGCTATGAAAAGCTTAGATTTGTGTGTTTTAAGATGGGGGAAGGGGCTATTCAATAGGAAAAAGGGTTTTAGGGCCCTAGATCTGTTAAAATATTGTAACTGCAAATAATACTCTACTTATTATTGAGCTATTATCTTATAGATCGATCCCCTTTTGTGGATTGGTCAAACCATAATTATATGCTTCTAATTAAGAAGTCGCCCCCCATGCCTAATTAAAGTGATTTTAACACTAAGTGAAGAAGTATGCCTTGCTTGATGAAGAGACACCACCCTAGCGCTTGCTAGCTAATATAAATAAGAGTGGGAAGCGCCTCATTAGCTCGCTCACTCAAGTCACTCATCTAGTGTGCAAGTTTGAAGGAAGTTGCAGTTGCCAGTTGCCGGAAGAAGGAAGAGAGAGGCGCATTGCTCAGTGTTGGATATTCTCTTTTGTTTGGTTTATTATCTTGGCATTATATTAGCATTCTATATTAAGGAAGTTTTTGATGGGTTTTCTACCCCATGAGGGTTTCCCAGGATAAATGTTATATACCTTGTGATTGTGTATCTTTCAGTGATCCTGCTTATGCTATTATTGTCTAGTAAATTGAAAAGAACTTAATAGTTGCTCTTAATTTAACATGGAATCAGAGCTTGACTGAACAGAGCATCTTTCACTAGGCTACCAAAAACGTCATTGTTGTCGCACAAGAAAATAAGGGCTTTTTGTTGGAAGAGAATTTCAGCCTAAAAACTATTTAGGGAAGTGCGCCCTAGCCTAGTGATCTCATTGGCAACTTGAGCGCACCTTTTCAGTGGCTAGAGCCTCCGGAAAGTGAAACCCTAGTTTTCACTGGTACCAAAAAACCAGGAAACCAAAACCAGTACCAGTCCAGATTTGCGCAGGCCCAACTTCAAGGGGTCAAATTTGGATTTTCAGAAAACTCACTGCACTAGACTAGCCTCAACAAAGCGCACCTCCTGGTAAGTTCAGATTTAATTTCTGAGCACTTTCTTTTTTTGGTCATTTTCCCAGCTCCAAGTCAAGATGTCTGCAAGCACCAAGCTTGTTGACAAGTTAGAAGGTGTGGATAACTTCCGTGCTTGGAAGTATAGGATTGCACTCATTCTTGAAGAGAATGACGTTGCTAGATTCATCAAAGAAAATGTACCAGAACCCACAGATGCTACAGCTAAAGCAAAGTACCAAAAGAACATGGTTAGGGCCAAAAGAATCATTGCAGACACTATCAAAGATCACTTGATCCCCCAAGTGGCATCTAAGAATACCCCAACATAAATGTTTGATGCCCTAACTAGATTGTATGAAGGAAGAAACATTAACCAGAGGATGAACTTGAGAACTCAACTCAAGAATACAAAGATGCAGAAAGGAAAAACAGTTCATGACTATTTCTCTAGGATCTCTCAATTCGAGGAACAACTAGAAGCAATTGGAGATACCCTAGATGAAGATGAACTCATAATGACAACTCTTAATGGTCTCACAAGACCTTGGGATGCATTCATCCAAACCATTTGTGCCAGAAAGGAGAAACTACAATTTGACAGTATTTGGGAAGAATGTGTTCAAGAAGAAGCAAGCGTAGCTAACCGAGAAGCAGTACTATTAAGGGATGAAGATCAAGCTCTAGCTGCTCATACTAAAGGAGGAAAGAGAAGGTCTCACTTCAAGAAGGAGACCCACCCACATAAGGAGTCTCAATCCCCAAATAGATTCATCCATAAAGAATCTCACCCTCTAAGGAGATTCCAGAAGTTTCAGAAAGGTCAAAGAAGAGAAAAGGATTTCTCCTCTTATCAATGTTACCATTGTGACAAGATGAGACATATTACAAAGAATTGTCCAGCTAGAAGAGAAGAATACAAGAAGATAAATAACAAAAGACACCATGCCCATGCAGTTGAAGATGATGAGCCACCCACGAAGATGATTAAAGAAAAGATTGAAGATTGTGTCTTATTCTTTGCCCTCTCAGGATCATTATCACCTAGAGAGGACACTTGGCTCATAGATAGTGGTTCTTTTAAGCACATGACAGGTCAAAGAGACGTTCTCTCTAGCGTCACAGAAAAGAACTTTCCCCAGAAAGTTACACTTGGAGATGATTACCAGTACCCTATCAAAGGAGTGGGAGAGTCCACCTACAAACTTGATTCAGGGACCCCAATGAAGATGAAGGATGTATTATATGTACCAGGTTTGACGAAGAATTTGCTTTCTATCTCAG
>JZKD02S2394262.1:34155-44250 GCA_000966675.3 Picea glauca
GTGCTCGGAGGGAGGCTTCGACCTATGGTTGGGTGACGAAGGTATCGTCAATGGTAAAACGAGCACACCATCTTCTATATTCTAATAGTTCTCATAGGAACAATTTGGGTTTCTAAATGGCTGACAGATACATGAAGCAATCAGAGTGGCTCAGGAATGCCTACATAGTCTGAAATCTCTTTGGTCCAAAGGAGTTGTATTAAAAATTGATCTCTCAAAGGCCTTTGATCGAGTAAGTTGGTCCTTTATAAGACTACTACTCACACACCTAGGGTTTGAGGTACCCTTCATTAGATGGATAATGGCCTGTATTTCCTTAGTAAATTATGCGGTCTTGATTAACGGAGCAGCCTCCCCTTTCTTCTCCTCGGGAAGAGGCCTAAGACAGGGATGCCCCATCTCCCCTCTTTTCTTTGTCCTTGTTGCAAAAGGGTTAAGCAGGGCCTTGATCTCGACCATCAACACGGGGGACTTCCAAGGTATAAAAACCTCTCCAGATCTCAGAATCACACATCTACTCTTCGTAGATGATCTACTAATCTCCAGCAATGGCATACCAAGAGATGTTGAGACCCTGGAAGAAATCCTCCAGCTCTTTCGAGATGCAACAGGAATGATAATCAACTCTCAAAAATCCACCTTAACATTAATTGGAATTGACGAAGCCACTGTATATCTTTATAAAACACTCTTCCCCTACCCAATTCAGGAACTCCAACAAGGGATAAAATATATTGGCTTCCAACTTAAAGAAAACAATTATCACAAAAGGGACTAGAGCTGGCTATTGGCGAAACTAGAAAAACAATTATCTCTTTGGAGCTTTCATTGGCTCTCAAGAGTAGGAATACTGACCCTGACGAAAGTTGTTCTAGAAGCTATCCCGATCTACTGGATGTCTCTCTCTTGAATCCCCAAGGGTGTATTAGAAAAAATATGAAGACTCTGCTTTAGTTTTCTTTGGTTAGGTTCGAAGGACTGCTACACCCTCCCTTGGGAAAAATGGGATCTATTGGCATGGCCAAAAGCTCTGGGGGGGCTGGGGGCTAACAAGTATTTTTATCTTCTCAAAAGCCTTAGCAACCAAAACTTGTTGGAGACTTATCACTAATGATATTTTATGGACTCAAGTGGTCACCCACAAATACATAAACCCGATATCGGTAGGGGAATGGATACGTCAGGAAAACAAAAATATTCCCAACTGCTCCATTATATGGAAGGCCATAATCAAGTCATTCCATGTCATCGGAGACGGACTGGCTTGGAAAATTGGAAGGGGTGATAAAATGTGCATCGAATCTGATCTCTGGCCAGGAAATGGAAATGCCCACTCCCTTTCTCAGGGATTACAGGACCATCTAAATACACAAGGGCTTTAAAAACTAAAACAAATCACTGACCCGGGATCCACAAACATTTGGCATCAAGGATGACACAGCGCAAAGACTCTCGAGCTGGAAGGTGACTTAAAATTTCAGTGGGACAATTATTTACTCGCACTCCAGAGGGACCACATAAGACTCTTGGATATGGCTGACGAGTTGGCTTGGCAAAAAGCCCCACATGGTGTAAACACACCGAATTTTGGATACACGGCCCTCAATGTCGATCGCTTTCAGGAGGAACCAAGTTGGTGGTGGAAAGGGCTATGGAAACTCAAAGCCCCTCTAAAACCCAAAATATTCATGTGGACAACACTTTTAAATAAAGTACCAACCTGGGACAAAATGAGAAAACGCCAGATTGAAGGGCCAGGCTGGTGCTCTTTATGCAAAGGGGATTTTAAAACAATAAACCACATCCTCATTACCTTTTCGTTTACCAAAAACGTTTGGAGGGACGTCGCTCTATTACTGCGACAAAGATGTGAATGGAATGTACAAACTCTGGATTCTACTTGGAAATATTGGCTACTTGAAGTCTCCCACAAGACATTAAAATCCTTCCCTCTCCTAATAAATTGGGGTGTCTGGCTGGCTAGGAACAGAGCAATTTTTCAAGAAAAATCCATGGTATACAATCTAGTTGCAGCCCAAAGTCTCTCCATATTGGAACACTTCCCACAGGAAAGGAATGCTCCCATCATCTGAATCTCTCTGCCTACAACCATAGATCTCTCCATAGCCTGGGCATTCTTTGATGGGGATTCACAAAATTCACTTTGTGGGGAAGGGACCCACCTTCATCTCACATACACACACTCTTTCAAAATAAAAATGGGATTGGGGAAAGGCGCCAACAACTATGTTGAACTGATGACTCTCCTCCTTCTACTCAAAATAGGAAAAGAATATGATCTAAAATCCATACAACTATTTGGTGATTCATTGAATGTAATAAATTGGGTACAAAAAACACAGCATTGCCACAATATTTTATTGCAGCCTATTCTGAGGGAGATTCACAATTTGTTGGATACATTTGACCATTTCTCTATCCAACATGTTTACAAGAACAAGAATGCCATAGCAGATTCATTGTCCAAAGAAGGGCTCAATCTCAATTTTGGGCAATGGCACTTCACATAAACAAAAGGAGATACAGTTTGTGCCTTCTTCCACAGACCCTTCATTGAAGATCCGACGCAATCTACAACACACTAATCCTCAAGATCACTGTTCTTTTGGCATGATATCAACAACAATACTCTGAATTATTCCTGGGATGTATTATATTTTTTGATGTAATTGCAGCTCTAAAACTGCACACACTATTATCATATGATTAGACTCTGGACATGAAGAAAGTCATTAGTACACCATTTTATGGTCCGCAAAACTATTAGCATATCAACACTTTCCCTGGTGCAAACCATCTCACTTCCTTTATGCTTTCGAATGTGCTAAACTAGCACCTACAAAATGTAATTTTGTCTCTTCGGATGAATAAAATTATGCTTTTTTCCCGAGGAAAAAAAAGAAAATTCTTAATTTTAAATAAATAAATGGTAAAAAAAAAAATTAAGATTGAAAGAAGCATGGAAAAATGACTAAAATCACTGTTGAAAAAAAAATTAGAAAAAAATGAAAATAGATGAAAAAACAAGCATTTAAAAAAATAATGTGGAAACATTATGGATCAGAAAAATTAAAATATCAAAAAACCACCTAAAAATGGAGGAGGGTAAAAAATGTGACCCCCAGAAAAAAGAGAACTTTGTAGAGTTCCCGTTAAGTTGGTAACTATGTTATGATATCTTTGTACTCTTCTTGTTGGTGCTTTTGACTCTTGTCTTGGTGATACTTCCTCTTCGTTTTCTTCTTTACTTTGTGATTCTTCTTCTTGTATTTCTTTAGTTTCTTCATCATCATCATCATCTCTTCTTCTTTCATCAACTTGTAAATTGTTTTGAGATTTGATTCTTCTTGATGTTAGATCATCCACCTTTACGTTTGCACTTTCCATAATTTTATGCAATCTCATATTGTAGCATCTGTAGGCCTTTTTATTGGATGAGTAACCAAGAATTATTCCTTCATCTGATCTGGAATAAAATTTTCCTAGATTATCATCATCTCTTTTTATATAGCATTTGCTCCCAAAGACTTTGAAGTGTTTTACTGATGTTGGTCTGTCAAACCACAACTCATATGGTGTCTTGTCATGGTTAACTCTAAGTTTTGCTTTGTTAAGTATATATATTGTATATATTTCTTCTCTTCAATATATATCTGAGAGTTTGGCTTCATTTAACATAGTTTTGGCTGCTTCTTGGAAAATTCTATTTTTCCTTTCAGAAACTGCATGTTGTTGAGGAGTTCTTGGAGCTGAAAAGTGTCTTTTAATTCCATGAGTTTCACAAAATTAATTGAACTCATCTGAGGTAAATTCCCCTCCATTGTCTGATCTTTGACACTTGATTTTGAGATCAATATCATTTTCAACATGTGCTTTGAAGGCTTTGAATTTTTTGAATGCTTCTGATTTCTCTTTAAGAAAATATACTCAAGCCATCCTTGTATATTCATCAATGAATAAAATGAATTAATATTCATGTTCCATTTGTTTAGTTCTTGTTGGTCCACATAGGTCAGTGTGAACAAGTTCTAATGGTTTTGATGTAGAGTATTCTTTTGTATTGAATCTAACTCTTGTATGTTTTCCATGTTGGCGGGCCTACAAACAAAGCTTGAAGGTTTAATAATCTTTGGCATATCTCTCACAACTTCCTTTTTATTGAATTTTATCAAATTGTCAAAACCTATATGCCCCATTCTTCTGTGTCATAGCCAACTTTCTTCTATTTAGCTCATGCAACATTTTTATTCTTTTTCAATGTTTAATATATAAACATTGCTTGGTGTCTTTGGTGCAACAACAACTAGTTTTCCCGAGTCTTCGTTTCTAATTTCACATTTTTGAGAGTCAAATATGAGTATCTGTCTTTGATCACATGTTTGTCTCACACTAAGGAGATTAGGCTTCAAATTTTCAACTAATAACACATTTTCTACTTTAGCTTTATTATTTCCTAGGCTGATTGTGCCCTTTCCAAGTATCATAGCAGAGACATTATCTCCAAATGTAACACTTGTTTTTTCTTTCCTTTTTAGATTGAGGAATTTATCTTAATCTCCAGCCATATGCTTTGAACATCCACTGTCAATATATCATTGACTCTTTTATCTTTAACATATAAGGATACCTTACATGCTATTTTTTTTCTTCCATTTGTTTTTCTTTCCATGCCTTCTTATGGTTTTCTTCTTGAATTTTGGAAGTTTTTATGGGAAGTTTTGGTAGTCTACAGTCACTAGATTTGTGACCATAATCATTGCATTTGTGGCATTCAATATTGCAATTTTGCAGTGGAGAGAATGAATTATAGTTTATGTTCTCTTGATTAGTATTATTATTCTTGTTGTTCTTATAACCATATCTTTGAGCATTGTTATGATTGTATTTTTCATAAGCTCTACAATGTAATTCTTTATGCCCAAAATTATTGCAAGAGAAACAATAGCCAAGAAAGAGATGTTAATATTGTTTTGGGGGAGTTCTTCTTGTAGTTGTATTCCTTCTATATTTATTTTCTTTTGAAGGGATAACACATTTACATTGATTAGTCTTTATTTTGTTTTCTTCCTTTTTGAAAGAGCTTTGAAGGGCAGCTGCAAAAGTTTTTGGATTTTTATTAGTTTGTTGAGATGTAGAGTTAGATCCTTTGTTAGACTTCTTTTGATCATAACCCAGTCATGAATTATTGCTTGATGATCTTTGACTGTTAAAAATATCATCCAAGATTCTTGAACTGTTTTCAAATCTTGATTGAGTGTTTCCTTTCTCAAGTTCTCTTTTTAGAAAAACAATTTCAGCCTCTAGCTTTTCACAGTCTAGTTGTTTTTCATTGAGTTGTTTACTTATGACCTCTTCAATTATTTTGGCTTCTTGGAGTTGAGTCTTTAAGTCAATAATGACTTGTTCTGATTCCTTGATGATTATTGAAACTTTATTTTCTCTTGATTTTTGTTTTCCTTCGTATTCTAATAGTTGTTCTCTTAATGATTTGTTCGTCTTTTTATATTTTCTCAGTTCTTCAAGAGCACTAATAAGTTCCCCTTAAAGGTCTACTTATCCTTCAACTTCAGAGTTTTCTTCATTATCATCAACAAATTTATTTTGAGTTTCTATGCTCATAAATAAAAGTTATGTCTCATCATTTTCACTCATGTCAGAAGAACTATTGTCTTCTTTGGAGTATAAGTTTTTCTTTTTCTTGTAGAACTTATTCTTGTTTCCAGTTTTGATCTTCTTAAGTTCTTTATGGTTATAAGTATCTTCATCATCACTGTCCACCTGCTTGGGATAGGGACATTTGGAGGTAAAATGCCCAAGTTTACCACGGTTGAAACACTTAAAGGGTAGCTTCCCTTTATATTTCCCAGACCCTTTCTGGAGTTTCCTTATAAAATTGGCCTCTTCTTCATCTGATATGTCTGAGTGATTTTCATTTGGCACATGCTCATGGTTCTTTGTTTATTTTGATGCTTTGAAGATTGTTTCCCTTTTTTTATGAATTTTCTTGCCTTGTTCTCATTGCATAGGCTATAAGAAGCCCATGAAGTTCATCCATTGTAAGTTTTTCAAGGTCTTCTCGATCTTCCAAGGTACATTCCTTTATATCATATCTCATTGGTAATTATCTTAGCACTTTTTGGACAATAATTTTGTCTTTTAACTCTTCTCCCAGTGCTCTAATTGAATTGACTATTTCATCCACTCTTTGAAAATATTCTACAATGCTTTCTTCCTCTTTCATCCTTAGACTTTTAAACTTCCCTATGTATGTTTGAAGTTTGGCTTTCTTGAATTTGACATATCCTTCATAGATGACTTTAATTCTATTCCATATTTCTTTTGTTGATTTACAATGCATCACTTTTACAAATATACGATTTGTTAATCCACCGAGAATTGCATTAACAACCCTTGAATTATCATTGCAGAGTTACTTTGCAGAAGCATCTGAAGGTGCAGTAGCTAGTGTAGTGTAATAATTTACCACAGATGGAAAAACATCACATCCAAGAGCCATCATGTAACTTCTCATCCTTATACTCAAAAATGTATAATCATTTCCTTTGAACAATGGTGCTCTGTTGGAGGACATTCCTTCTTGTCAATCCATTGGATTTCTCAAAATTTGCCTTCAAGTGGTTAGACTGTGGTGAAGGAACCTGCTCTAATACCAATTGTTGAAATGTTGTTCAATATTGAAGGGGGGGGTGAATCAATATTGCTTCTTTTTCACAAGATAAATTAATTCTTTAATTGTTGATTTATGAACCATACAATTTATCAACAAGAATGTAAATAAAACTGAAATTAAATGTAACAATCATAAAAAAATTATAATTTTGTTACAAGTTTTAGTTTGCAAGATACACCAATCTCTCTTATTTTGAGCACCAACTCAGGGAGACACCAATCCCCTGTTTTCCAAGCACCAACTTGAGGAAGCAACAACTCCTTATAAATCAGGCTCCAACCTGTAAAGGACTCCAATCCTCTATTTTTCAAGCACCAACTTGAGGAAGCTGCAACTCCCTGTTTCAGGCTTCAACCTATAGAGGACTCCAATCCTCCCTTGCTCCTCCCTTCCACGATAACTTCATTTGAATGTTTCATACCCTTCCTTGGACTATGTTTGTGTTTTAGATCTTCTAAATTAGACCACAAAGACACTTTCTTCTCACAATATATTTTTGTTTATATAACATTCCAACAGTTGTGAAAATGAACCATTGTGTCCTTCATACATAACAACACCTCTTCATTATATTTAACAACAAGTAATGTTTGTCTTTTAACTTAGAATTAATATCTTCCTCTATTATTATTCATACATTATCGTGAAAGCTCTTCAATTTAGTAAGAGGGTTGATCTGTCATCATAATTATGTTGATCAAACTTTTAAGAGTCGATCACAGGTATGGATCGACTTCGTTATTTCGATTCAACACTTTTGGTGCTAGCTTGTGACTCCCTTTTGTTTTTCATATGACCAAAATGTTGTGACCAACAACTAGATACATAAGGCACTTGGCTTGTTTTATGTTTTAACCTGTAGGAACTTCATTTCACCAAGTGAACATATCATGACCAGGTGTTAACCTAGTTGGCCCTTTAACTCATCGTCACTTTACATATGAACTCGACCTGTGACCGAGGGTGAACACCCCCACACCTTGTTTAGGCACTTAACCAAATCAATGTTTGGGTTATAAAATTTTGCATAAAATGTTTTTCGCGTCTGTGTCTATTTTGACACTGGTCAATATTCAACATAACGCAAAATAATGAGGGTCGTTCGATCTTGATCAACGGTGGACTCAAAATAATATAAAGTGGTTTTGATAAAAGCTTTGGATCCAAGATTTTGTTGACTTCGGTCAACTGCCAACCAACCCCGAAATGATTATGGACCGTCTGATCCAATTGACGATGGACTCAAAAATTACAAAGTTGGATTTGAATTACACCTTCAGGTCTTGGATTGGAAATTAACAATCATTTTATTTCAATATGTGAAATTAATTCGAGCCATACGATTGTGCTCTCATTTTGATCCGATGATCAATGTCGAGTTCTAATCTTGACAATTCCTATAGCTTGGTCCAATGATCTAAAGATCACAATGAGATTATGATGATCAGATGGGAATTAATTCACTAGTTTTCAATCATTTTCATTTGATTTGGTAGCAAACTCATATATTATTTGTCTCGACAGTAATGGATGTAGATGAATTGTATTTGGGCACTTAAGTTGACAGACTTAATGGAGTAGACATAAACACAATTTGAGATATGGCTTGGAGGGAAATTGTTAATCCTTGTCACGGATCGAAGTATTAAACCTTGTGATTGTTGTTATAATAGCACTAACACCATGATATAAGGAATCAATTTGTGCCAAAGTTGTATTCATTGTTTTAATAGATGGTAAAGGCATAGGCATAACACTAGACAAAGTTTAATTGTAAAATTCTTCCATGATATTTTCAAAGATAAACAATATACTTTTTGCTAGAACATTGATGTGAATACATGGATATTAATCAAGTTCTCAACATGGACAGAGTTGTAGAACATGTTAATGACCCCCTTTTGATATCAAAGATACTCGATATCCAAAATTCTGTCTCAATATCATAGTATCCCTCTTTTGACATTTATGTCAACTTCATAACATTATGTCAAATATTGAGCATATTGACCTCCTTTAACATCAATGTCAACACCATGTTCAATGCCAACACCATGTCCAACACAATTGACATAATCACTCTGAAAGTTATATAAATAACACATTTAATATTCTAAAAAATATTATTTGAAACTATTTGAAAAATGATTTTAAACTTTGATAAAATGAAAGCCTTTCAAAATATTAAATAATTAGTGACTTCATATATAATTAGTGATTCAAATGTAATTAATGGTATAGATATTTTTATATTTTAAAAAATAAAATTCACTGATGAAGAATACCATAAGGAAAAACAAAATTATTAAAAAACCCAAACGTACTGAAACAAAAGAAATGGGAAGAACCCTAATATTAAAAAAAATAATAAAAAAATCCTAATATTAAACAAATAAATAAATATAAGGAAAAACAAAATTATTAAAGAACCCAAACGTACTGAAACAAAAGAAATGGGAAGAACCCTAATATTAAAAAAATAATACACAAAACCCTAATATTAATTCCCCTAATATTAAAAAAGTAATACACAAAACCCTAATATTAAACAAATAAATAAAGATCTTAGAGAAGAAAATAATGTAGACATTCTCATCATATTTTGCTAAAATCTCTCTTGATTTAGTAAAATTTGAGGATTTTAATTAATTGGATATTCCCTCAGCAAATAGAAGTTCCCTTTCCTCTTAACCTATCAATGCAAAAGCATAGAACTTATGGGAAAAAAAAATCCAAAGAACCCCAAATCTCAAAAAAAGAGGATGAATAAACAAATAGACATTGGTAAAGGCCCTTGGCAAACCATTGGAATTCAAATGACAATAAAGGTTATACTTTTCAAGAGTGGAAAATGTTTGGTGAGTCAAAGCTATGTGCAAGTGACGCCTTATTCTTAGTTAGAGCATTCCATTTACTTTAATTGCAAGGAAAAAAAAATCAAGAACATCACAAACATTTTCAAATATTTTAGAGATAATAAATAATAAAATTAAGAATATTATAAATATTTTTAAATTTTAGAGGGATAATAAATAATATAAAAAAAAAATATTGATGGAATATAAATCTCGTGAAACCTTTTAGGTACTTTTTTTTATTTAATGGAATATATATCTCGTAAAACTTTTTACATAATTTTCTTTATTTCAAGGATGGTACGATAAATAAATCGGCCAATTGCATTTTTGGCCACCTAATCTGACGGGGACATCGAATGAGGATCAATATCCACAGAGGGGGACATCGAATGCGGCCCAATAGACACATAGGTAGACAACCTAGGGACTTGGCCCCGTGACTACCTACTTGTCATTCACAACACTCAACCACTCGAGTTAACCCACAAGACTTAAACAATATACAATATATACACAGAATATATC
>JZKD02S2394262.1:50932-68682 GCA_000966675.3 Picea glauca
GAACAGTATCTTCTATTGAATAATGAAATAGGTTGAAAAGGTAAAACTGCAGAACCGAAACACTTGCTCGAATGGTGGTAGATATCTCTGAGAAGAGATGTGGCTGCTACATGCATCTGTCTGAGCAAAATGAATTACAATGAGGCTCTAGAGGTATTTTTTATATTACTCATGAATGCAAAAACCCTAGACATCCAAAAACCTAACCCTAGGAGGTGAAAAGTCAAAATTCATATGGGCCCCTATGGGTAAGTTGGTACCTCAACTTCCTGAGGTCGTAAATCTTGCATACGAACTTTGTTTTAGGCGCGTGATAGCCCGTTGGAAAGGTATTTTAGAGAGCTACACATTCGGTCATCAAACTCTAACTCTAACTCTAACTCCATCTACAGTTTGATTGTGGCGAGCCAAAAAAACATTGTTTAGGCCTCCAAAACGGCCCTGGAAGTACAACAAGATGTGATGACATGAAAACATACAAAATAAGCCAGTTGGATTAGGTGAAAGGCCACCAATATCCCCCTGGAAGATGTGTAGGGATTCAGACAACCCTAGAAGTGTAGAACCCACAATTACAAAGAAGTACAGAAGAAAGTGTTGAACTAAAAATGGCCAAGAGGAGCCAATTGGAATAGGTGGTTGGCCACCAATAGCCAACTGGATCAATCCTCCCCCCTTATGAAGCAATGGTCTCCATTGCGTTAAGTTCCCCCATCAGGTAAGGAAAATTCTATTGGATTTGGCCCCAGGTGAGCCACTTTCCTTGGTGTAGGAGTTTCCCTGCCTTGACAACCCGATAAATTTGGATCCTCTGTTGGTGAGTGCCCTTGACCTGTGTGTCCACTATCTGATCAGTGGATGCTTGTTCCATGCAATCAGGGTTGAGCTCTGTGGGTGTGAGTTGTTCTGCGATATTTGAGGTGTCCAATAATGGTGGAAAATATGGTCGAAGGAGGTCAACATTGAACATTGGGTGTAGGCCAAGGAAGGGTGGAGTGTTGAGCTCAAAAGAATTGCTACCCACGGCCTTGGTGATAGTGTAAGGCCCATAGTGAAGTGGGTAGAGCTTTCGATGGGGCCATGTGAGATTCTCCTTCTGCAAATGTAACTAGAATTTTTCGCCAACCTGAAACCGGTGTTGTACCATGTGTTGATCATGGTGTTGCTTGTACTTAGCATTAGATTTCTGCAAAATATCATGGCCCTGTTGGAGGATGTGATGAATCCGCTCAATGAATCCAGTGGCTTTGTCGATCACAGACTAATCATGGGAAGAGTTTGTATGTGTGGTGGCAAGAGGAAGTGCAACATCAATGGGTCCTAAGGGTTGGAATCCCAAGCCCACCTGAAATGGGCTATGGTCGGTAGAGCTATAGAGAGCCCTGTTGTAATTGTGTTGAACATAGGGGAGACTCACGTCCCATGTACATGGATGCTTAGATTTGTACATGTGTAGGATGTGCACAATCATCCGATTGACAACCTTTGTTTGGTCGTTTGTTTGGGGGTGGAAAGCAGTGGATTTTGTGAGCTTGGTGTCCAACAATGATAAGAGACTCAACCAAAATGTGTTGAGGAACCTGATGTCCCAGTCAGAGATGATGGTCTGCGGTATCCCAAAGTGGACCCACACTCCTTTGAAGAAGAGCTTGGCAGTATCAACCGATGTGATATTATTCTTGCAGGCTGTGTGGATGGCCATTTTCAAAAACCGCTCAACGACCACAAATACGCAGTCATTTCCTTGCATGGTGGACGGAAGGCCAGACATGTAATACATTGATATGGATTCCTATGGCTTCTCTGGAGTAGGAAGAGGGGTGTAAAATCATTGCTTCTTGATGGTTGGCTTGGAAATGGCACACGCAGTGCAAGATCTGATATACTTTCTGACGTCATGTCGAAGTTTTGGCCAATAAAAATGTTTCTAAAGAACGAACACAGTTTTATCCACGCTAAAATGTTTTGCCATCCGACTTTAGTGGGATTCCCAAATCAACTTTGCACGCTCGCTTGTAGGAACACAGAGATGGCCTAGGTGGTATAATAGTCCATCTTGAATGTGAAAATCAGTGACAGGCGCTCATGTACCCAAGAGTTGACAGGTGGTGGTGAAGTCTGGATCTTATTGATAAAGTTGGGGCCACTCAAATTGTTCATGTCCACAGGAATGGAGCACAGTGGTGAGTGCAACCACAGGAGGTTGACTGTGGCAGTCAGCAACATGATTTGAGATACATGTCTTATACTTGATGTTGAGATGGAACTTTTGTAGGTAGGTGGGCCACTTTTGATGGCGATCATTCTGCAATTTCCCCTGCGTATGTATGAACTACAGAGGCTTGTGATCAGTGTGTATGATCGTCTCCTTTCCCAGAATGTAATGTTTCCATTGGCGACAGGATTGTACAATGGAATACATTTCCTTATCATAGGTGGGGTATTTCTGGATAGTATCTGAGAGTGTCTCACTATGGTATGCCACTGGATGACTGTGTTGAGTGAGAACTGCACCCACGACATAGTCAGATGCATCAGTCTCAATCTCGAATGATTGTTGCAGATCGGGCAAGGAGAGGACTGGAGCTGAGGAAAATCGATGCTTCAGATCATTGAATGCTCATTGTTTTTCCTCCCCCCACACGAACTTGGCCCTGCCACCGCCCTTGGTCACCTGGTTGAGGGCCCATGCAATATGGGAGAATCCCAACACGAACCATCGGTAGAAGTTGGCTAGTCCCAAGAAGCTCTGAAGCTCGGTCAGTGTGGTCGGGGCTGGCCAGTCACGGATGACTTGGATCTTAGTTGGATCCACATGTACCCCATGCTCATAAAAAATGTAGCCCAAGTATTTGACATGCCAAAAGAGCATTTTTCCAAGCTGGCATATAGCTTGTGTTGTCGTAGGGTTCTCAAAACCTGTTGAATATGTCGCATGTGATCCTCCCACGTTATGTTGAAGATGAGGATGTCATCCAAACATACCACCACAAAGGAATTGTTGAAGGGTCTCAATACATCATCTATCAACCTCATGAAAGTGGCTGGTTCATTTGTTAAGCCAAAGGGAATGACTAACCATTTGAGGAGACCTTCTTTAGACTTGAAGGTTGTCTTCCATACATCAGTTGGTTCGATGGGAACCTGGTGGTAGACAAACTTTAGGTCAATCTTGTTGAAGAACTTTTACCCCTTGATTTGGTCAAGAATGTCATCAATCCTAGGAATGGGGTACCAGTTCCTAACTGTGATTTTGTTTAAGGCTTTGTAATCAATGCAGAGTCGCCAAGTCTCGTCCTTCTTCTGCACCAGTACAATCAGGCTTCCGCAAGGGGAGGAGTTGGGTCTAATGTTCCCCTTTTGGAGAAGCTCTTGGATCTGACATTTGATTTCGTCATTTTCCATCAGCGAGCGACAATAGACTGGTCCATTAGGTAGAGGTGCATCAGGGGTCAAATCAATTGGATGCTTGACTTGGAAGTGTGTCGGTACCCTTGTAGGTGAGGAGAAGATGTCTTTATATTATTCCACGATCTCGTCCACTTGCTTTTGCTACAAAGAGAGGCTCTTTGTAGAGGCCACGAATGTGGCAATGACCTTCTACTTACTATGAGCACAGATCACAAAGAAAACAAACTTACCGGTCTGTGAAATGACCTTACTGCATTGCTTAGCAGAGATTAAAGAAATGGAAATAGGCGGCGCTACCTCTGGTATCCTGTACAATTGTCTACCCAAAGTAATAATAACACTGCAGGGTATAGACTCATACACAACATGACACTTCCACAAATATGGTTGTCCTAAAAGAACATCACAAACTTCAAGGGGAGAAATATCACATAATACCTCATCTTTGAAAGGCTTGATGTCATAGGGCAGACGACATTGTTGGTTGACACGAAGATCTCTTCCTTGGTGAAGACAGTCGATGGTGTAGGTTTGTGGGTGCGGTGTCATTGGCAATTCTAGCCACTTGATGACCTCTGCTTAAATCAGGTTCTTCTAACTACCGCTATCGACAATGAAATGAAGCGGATCCCCCTTTACCTGCATCCGCAAGTGAAATAGGTTCTCCCCTTCTTATGGTTCTTCTGGTTCACTTGGCCATACTTTGGTGGTAGCGACAGTGGCATTGGGTTCAGCATCGATAATCTGCTTCCCTCCTTCAGGTTTTGATTCGGAATGAGAATCGACCTCTAACTCGAAAGCCTTCAGTTCGTCCATGAGTGACTTCTTGGGGTGACATTCTTCAGTGTTGTGCCAAGGGATTATATGGTACTCACACCATTTTCCCGTGTCCTTCTTCATCTTCTCATTCCCTTTCTTGTGTTGTGGCTTGGATTGGTTGTCCTGAAAGAGACCATATCAACTTGGTCCCTTGTTGTGTGGGTTGGGCCACCTTTGCCCTGCTTCAGCTGTGAGGGGTTTGCAGATCCAAACTCTTTCCTTTTCTGCTTAAATTTATGCTCGATCTTGACAGGGGATCTATAGGTCATGCCCAATGAGGCGATGTCCAAAAACTCCATTTTTGTTTGAATTTATCTATGAAAATAGATGCAGTATTTGAGCACCAGATGACGCTCAGATTCTTTGATACCTAATTTGGTGCGCAGGGTATGGAAAATATTGGTGAAATCTGGTACTATCTGGTCCCTTTCTTGACGTAGGGTGGTCCATCTAGTGTACTAGTCCTCGTAGCTTCCAACGAGGTAGTATTGTTCTTTAATGGTGTCTCGAAAGGAATCTCATGTAGGGGCCACCACAAACATTGCATATTCCTCTACGTCCCTTTTCTCAGAGTAAGTATCCCACCATTTTTTAACATGGGGAATGACCTTAAGGAGTGCAAAATTTATCTTTTCCCTATCGGAAAATTTGTGGACCGAAAATACCCTTCGAGCGTATTCAACCATTTATCTATAACATCCACATCTATCAGTCCTTCAAATAATGGAATATCAAAATTTACCTATACCTTGAAGGGGGTTGCATGGCCGCTTCATGAAGATGCTTCTCCTGTAGGTAAACGTCGAAGGATCTGCGCAAATTTGTCCATCATTTCGTTCCTTTGTCGCACGAGGGCTTCCTAGAGAAACATTTTAATAGGATATCCTGCTCCATATTCTTTCTTTTCATCCCCCGTGGGTTGTTTTCAGGCTCAGCGAGAACGATATTGCAATGGATCGATTGGTTCAAGTCCCAATTTCTTGTATCCAGATCTTGTTTGGGACATGCACGAAGAAAAATAAATGAAGAGAAGACCGCTCTGATACCATTGATCTGGATTTAGGAGCGGAATGAATTGATTAACATATCGAATACAATAAACACAGAAATATGAAGAATAACAAAGATATCCAGTGAACAATATCTTCTATTGAATAATGAAATAGGATGAAACTGTAAAACTGCAGAACTGAAATACTTGTTCGAATGGTGGTAGTTATCTCTGAGAAGAGATGTCGATGCTACGTGCATCCGTTTGAGCATAATGAATTACAATGAGGCTCTAGACACCTTTTTGATATTACTCATGAATGCCAAAACCCTAGACATCCAAAAACCTAACCCTAGGTGGTGAAATGTCAAAAGTCATGTGGGCCCCTATGGATTAGTTGGTACCTCAACTTCCCGAGGTCATAACTTTTGCATACGACCTCCCTTTTAGGCACGTAATAGGCCGTTGGAAAGGTATTTTAGAACACTACACATATCATTGTCAAAATTTGACTTCATCTACAGTTTGATTTTGGAAAGTCAAAAAAACATTGTTTAGGCCTCCAAAATGGCCTTGGAAGTACAACAAGATGTGCTGACATGAAAACATACGAAATAAACCTGTTGGATTATGTGAGAGCCCACCAATATCCACATGGAAGATGTGTAGGGCTTCAGACAACCCTATAAGTGTAGAACCCACAATTACAAAGAAGTACAAAAGAATGTGTTGAACTAAAAATGGACAAGAGGAGCTAGTTGGAATAGGTGGGTGGCCACCAATATCCAACTGGATCAATCCTCCCCCCTTATGAAGCAATGGTCTCCATTGTGTTGAGTTTCCCCATGATGTCAGGAAACTTTTGCTGGATTTGGCCCCAGGTGAGCCACTTGCTTTGGTGTAGGAGTTGCCCTGCCTTGACAACCTAATAAATATGGATCCTCTACTAGCGAGTGCCCTTGACCTATGTGTCCACTATATGATCAGTGGATGCTTGTTCCATGTAGTTAGGGTTGAGCTATGTGGGTGTTTGTTTTTTTGCGATCTCTGAGGTTTCCAATAATGGTGTAAAATATGGTCGAAGGAGGTCCACATTGAACATTGGGTGTAGGCCAAGGAAGGGTGGAGTGTTGAGCTCAAAATCATTGCTACCCACGACCTTGGTGATAGTGTAAGGCCCATAGAGAAGTGGGTGGAGCTTCTGATGGGGCCCTGTGAGACGCTCCTTCTGCAAATGTAACTAGACTTTGTCGCCAACCAGAAACTGGTGTGGTAATCTGTGTTGATCATGGCTCTTCTTGTACTTAGCATTGGATTTCTACAAAATCTCCTAGACCTGTTGGTGGATGTGCTGAATCCGATCAATGAATCTAGTGGCTTTGTCGATCGCAGACTAATCATGGGAAGAGTTTGTCTATGTGGTGGAAAGAGGAAGTGCAACATCAATGGGTTCCAAGGGTTGGAATCCCATCCCCACCTAAAATGGTCTATGGTTGGTGGAGCTATGGAGAGCCTTGTTGTAACTATGTTGAACATAGGGGAGACCCTTGTCCCATGTACGTGGATGCTTAGAGTTGTACATGTGTAGGATGTGCACAATCATTTGATTGACGACCTTTGTTTGGCCTTTTGTTTGGGGGTGGAAAGCAGTGGATTTTGTGATCTTGGTGTCCAACAGTGACCAGAGACTCGACCAAAATGTGTTAAGAAACCTGTTGTCCCAATTGGTTATGATGGTCTATGGTATCCCAAAGTGGACCCACACTCGTTCGAATAAGAGCTCTATCATCTTTCTTTTCATCCCCCATGGGTTGTTGTCAGGATCAACACGACCGATATTGTAATGGATAGATTGGTTTGGGTCCCAACTTCTTGTACCCAGATCTTGTTGGGGACATGCACGAAGAAAAATAAATGAAGAGCAAATCACTTTGATACCACTGATCCGGATTTAGGAGCGGAACAAACTGATTAACAGAATGAATACAATAAACACAGAGATATGAAGAATAACACAGATATGCAATGAACAATATCTTCTATTGAATAATGAAATAGGATGAAACTATAAAACTGCAGAACTGAAACACTTACTCGAATGGTGGTAGCTATCTCTGAGAAGAGATGTGGCTGCTACGTGCATCTATCTGAGAAGAATGAATTGCAATGAGGCTCTAGAGGCCTTTTTAATATTACTCATGAATTCCAAAACCCTAGACATCCAAAAACCTAACCCTAGGAGGTGAAACGTCAAAAGTCATGTGGGCCCCTATGAGTAAGTTGGTACTTGAACTTCCCGAGGTCATAAATTTTTCATACGACATTTGTTTTAAGCACGTGATATCATGTTGGAAAGGTCTTTCAGAGAGATACACATTCCACCGTCAAACTCTGACTTTGTCTATAGTTTGACTGTGGCGAGCCAAAAAAACATTATTTAGGCCTCCAAAATGGCCCTGGAAGTACAGCAAGATGTGATGACATGAAAACATACAAAATAAGCCAGTTGGATTAGGTGAGAGGCCACCAATATCCACCTAGAATATGTGTAGGGCTTCAGACATCCCCAGAAGTGTAAAACCCATAATTACAAAGAAGTACAGAAGAACGTGTTGAACTAAAAATGGACAAGAGGAGCCAGTTGGAATAGGTGGGTGGCCACCAATAGCCAACTGGATCAGCCAAACACTAAGGAAGCACCCTACATCGCTTCAAAATCACCCCCGCCCCTAACCCCATTCTATTTTTTGTTTTCCACTCCTTTAAAGGGCATGTGCAGTGGAGGGCTAAAGGGGGCAATTTTCAAAGTCACCCCCACAACCAATGATTTTTTTTAATAAAATTTAAAATTAAATTTTAAAAGTTTTTTTAACGTTTTTCTATTTTTTTATTTCCTTGTAATATTTTTATTTTAAGAAAATTAATTTTAAATAGTCTTTTTTTAATTTATTAAAAAATAAATAAACCTTTTTTAAAAAACCATTTTTTTTTTTTTTCTTTATTTTTATTTGTTTTTCCATTTTTTATTTTTCTTTTTTTTTAAGATGTTATTTGCAATAATATAACACATATACTATATGTGTTATATTAGGTCTTTTATTTGAAAAATGTTGCAATTTTAAGTATATATATATATATATATATAT
This sequence comes from Picea glauca, assembly GCA_000966675.3. NCBI lineage: Eukaryota > Viridiplantae > Streptophyta > Pinopsida > Pinales > Pinaceae > Picea > Picea glauca. Next base: position 59,300 of record JZKD02S2394262.1, read on the forward strand.
AACACATTTTTTTCCTTCAATTTTTTTAAAAATTTGTACAAGGCTTTTATGTCGTGGTTTGAAAATATTGCAATTTTAATCCAAAAAGTAAATAAATGAGGTGCATCGAGTAGCACATCTTTCTGATTTGGGGGTTAGTTTTAAGATTTTGGTTGTAAGGGTATCAGTTGTGAAGACCGTGGGTCTTAAAAATGGGGTGAGGTGTTATTGGGAAAGTCATGTTTTGATTCTAGGGTTGATTTTAAGCTTTTTGTTGCAACAATACAGATTATTAATGCCATCATTTCAAATAAGTTGTATTTTTTACCCCAAAAAGAAAAAATGGCGTTGTTAGTATCACTTTTCAATTCAATGATTGATTTTAAGGTTTTTCTTCTTAACATTACGAGGTTTTTAAGGCCATGGTTGAAAAAAGTGTGGATTTTAACCTTGAAAAAAAAAGTGCTACCAATGGCATAATATTCAATTTGGAGGTCAATAACTATATTAATGGTATTGGGATTCTTCTATTTTGACCCTGGAAAGGTGGCATATGTGTTTTGATCCACACTTAACCCTTATATGAAATGCTTGTGTAGATTAAAATTCCAAGTCTCCCCTTGGAATGATGGTAGCTTCGAAAGAACACTAGATATTGATTCTTCTTACAAGACTAGATTGTGGTGAAAATCCTAGTGGAGGTTGATTTTGGAGAAGGGTTACCAAACAGTTTAGAAATCAAGACGGGTGGCAAAAATCCTAGTGGAGGTTGATTTTAGAGAAGGGTTACCAAACAATTTAGAAATCAAGATGGGTTCCCATTTTCATAGTCAAACATTAGATAACATGAGGGTGTCATTTCACTATGTTCAATGTCAAATGCATGAGTATCTGGTAGAAGATCACAGTTTTACCTTCATAAGAGGGTTGGAGGAAAAAAAAGGTTTCTCAAGTGTAAAATTGGAGATAATTAAATAAAGAGGGGAATAAGGCGAGGATTGAAGAAAATGAAGGTCATAGCCCTCTTTTTCTGCCTAAGATACCATTGAAGTTGGCTCTAGTAGGAACAACATGTGATCAAGTGTCGACTTCAACGAAAGGCATCGGTTCATAAATTGAATAGCATCAAGCATTGTTCAAGGATAAGTAGTGAATGGGTCCTAGGTCCATAGGCCAACAATCAAGAGGCTCCTATCAATGAAAGATATAATAAGCATCTTCTCTCAAAACAAACCCTTTTAGGATTATTCAAAGAAGTTTGTTTTGAATTTAGGGACAAGGGTAGTTAGCCATCTCTCTTTGAGGTGGTTAGGGCTCTAGTGCAGTGGCATGCAGGGAATGAGAACAAGGGAGAAAAGTCAAAAGAAACAAATTTTAGGCCATCCTTACTAGAAAAGAAAACATTATTACGCCATTATATAAGGAGGATAATATAAGGGGTGAGGAAAGTTTTAGAAATTATTCCTCGAGCCAAAATTATGGTTGGGATGGAGCTTTTAGAATCCTTTCATCCTCTATGTATGAGCATGGGTCCGGAAAGGAAGATAGAGAAAATCAAGAAGACTACATGGAAGGAGGCTTAGGTTATGACCCTATTAGAGAAATACATCTAATAATCCAAGGATGAAGCCATTTCTCCAACATGCATAAGAAAAATCCCTTGAGATACAAAGAGAGAAGCAAAATTCCTTGAAAGGGGTCCTTAGAGCAATGCATAAAACCATCCAAGGTTACCTCATGATATTTTTTATTTTTAAATGTAAGTGGATTGGACAAGCCCTCAAAAATATTAGCCCTTGTTAGAATGGTGCAAGTCAATAACTTTGCTATAATTTTGTAACAGTGAACTATGGGGGAACGAAATAAGACCTTGGAGGCTTTAGGTAAAACACCAAAGGGTGGGATTTTATTGCTTTAGATGCAAATGGGATTTCAGGGGGTTTAATTTATGGATGGAAAAATAATAATCATTTATTGAATCACTATTTTCGTGTAGTGGGAATTTGCACAAAATTTCAAATCCAAGAAATAAGTCATAGAATTTTTTATTAATTGTTATCGGCCCTATGATGAAAACAAGGTATTTTGGGATGATTTTTTTGCACAAGGGTTCATAGGTCATGGTAAAGTCATAGTAGGAGGATATTTAAACTTTACTTAAGTAGTGGTGAAGTGTCAGGGGTAAATGCAAGGCATGACAGAGTTACAAACTACTTCAAGGGTGAGATGGAGGATACAATATTAGTAGACTTGGAGCCTATCAAAATAATGCCTACCTGGAGGAACAATAATCTAGGAGATGCAAGGGTCTCTAAAACACGATAGTCTTTTAGTTTCAAATAATTTATTAATGGAAGTGGAAAAACTCAAACCTTAGGTGGAAGTTCAAACCACTTACATATTCTATTACATATTGATAAAAAAAGATCTCAAGTAGGGTACAATCCTTCATTAAGGGAGAATACAAGATGAAGAGTGCATTAAAATAGTAATAGGAGTAAGTAGGGTACAATCCTTCAATAAGTGAGACTACAAGTTTCCAATTTGCTAAAGCTTTGAAGAATGTTAAAAAAACACATACATTTCTCAAAATATCACAGATGCGGATAAAGAATTAAAGGAGGTAGAACACGCCCATTCCTTTTTGTATGAGAATAATACAGTGGATGTGTTTCAAAAGAAGAAAGAGAGAATGAATACTTTGGAGAACAATAGAAAAAAGGGAGGCAAAATGGAGAATCAGAAGTAATGTTGTGTGGTTGGAAAAAGGTTATGAAAACACAACTTTGCATAAACTTTCTAATCATGGAAGAAGGTAAACTTAATACGGGAGATGAAGAATCCAGAAGGTAGTAAAGAAACAAACTTCCAAGGAATTGCATATTTGGGTGTATCACACTTTAAAGTTCTATATTCAAAACCTGACATGGCCAATATTTAAGATATTGAAGATTTCTTCATTTTTTCTGAGGTTTGTAACAAAAGAAGGGAATTATATGCTTATGGAAGAAGTGACTAAGAAATACCTAAACATTGTCATGTCATCCTTCAAGAGATATAAAATTCCTAGGTCAAATGGTTGGCCAATTGGAATTGATGTACAATTTTATGATCTTCTAGAAGATGACCTAGTAAGGATGATTGAGGAGATCAGGTGTTCAAGTAAAGTCCTTGGAGCCTTCAATGCATCCTTTCTGACCTTGATTCCCAAGAGGGACAACCAGAGAGTTCCAAAGAGTCTGAGTCAATATCTTTGTGTAATTTGTATATATAAGATCCTGACAAAAATCATGATTATGAGGATAACAAAAATCTTGTCAAAAGGCATATCAAAAGAACAATTTGTTTTTTTTGAAAGAAAACAATTGCATGATGAAATAGACACACTCCAAGAAGGTATACACACTATGAAACAAACAAACTAGCAATTCTAATGAAGATAGACTTCTCCAAAGCCTATGATAGATCTTGATGGTTATATATTAGGTTAGTTCTTCTATATATAGGCTCTGCCTCGAGGTTTTTGAACCCTACTAGAGGGTCGAGGAAAGGGTGTCCTCTATCTCCATTATTATTTCTCTTAATATATGAAGTATTAAATAGAGAAATCACTAAAGAAAAGGCAAGAGCACTTTGAGGAGTAAAGATGGGACAAGAATTGCTAGACACGCCTACATTTCATGGATGATGTTCCAATATTTATAAAAGGGTCCTTCAACGAAGCAAGAAAACTAAAATAAATTGTGGACTTGTACTCTACTACCATTGGTATGGAAGTGAATATGGCCAAATCGACTAAAAGAAATTATGGACTTTTACTCTACTACCAGTGGTATGTACGTGAATAATATCAAATCTACTATATCCTTTTCAACTTCAGAAGGAGTACTACCATTGGTATGGAAGTGAATATGGACAAATCTACTAAAAGAAATTGTGGACTTTTACTCTACTACCATTGGTATGGAAGTGAATAAGGTCAAATCCATTGTATCCTTTTCAACTTCAAAAGGAAAATTAGAGAGAGAAGTTCTATAGATATTTCCTTTCAAAAACATTGACCTCAATGAAGGATTCCAATGCTTGGGATTTCCTCTTATAAACTTAATAGATACAAGAAAAAGAACGAGGAATGGCCCACAAAAAATATAGAGGCTTGAATAAACAATTGGTGTAAACAAATGATCATCAAGTGGGGGCAATTTGATCGTGGTGAAATCAATGCAAGAGGCAATTCCAATGTTTTGGCACACTCTAGCATATAATCCAAAAGGCATCTTAGAGAAATTGCAAAAATTGTTTTCAGATTCCCTTAGACTAGGAAGAAGCCAACATAGGGGATTATATTAGTCAAGGGAAAGCTATAGCCTAGTGAAAGGAGGACGGTGGATGGGCTCTGAAGATCATCCGTTTTTTCAAGAAATCTCTAGCAGCCAAAAGTTTATGAAGTCCTCGCTCAAGGAAGTCTATGGCAAGAGATTATTGTTCAAAAACACATAAGCTTGGGATCAATAGTAGATTGGATTAGGAATCAATGGAAATCCATCAGTAACATCTCTACCCTCTATAGAGTATTAGTCCTATAATTTCCTTCATTGGGTAGATGGGTATAGAAGGTAAGGTATGGGGTGCAATTGAGGGTTGGAGTGGACCCATGCCATGGATTGCAAAAATGAATTTAGGTTTCCAAAAAGGTTAATTTAAAGGAGATTAAATAAAGTCATTTTCACTCTTAATTAGGTGGTATATCAAGGGAACACTAGCATATGACAACATGGTTAGAAAAAGGCAAAAAATCTAGGTTTAATAGGGGAGGAAGGTGTCATATGGAATGCATATATTGGAATCTTGCAAAGAAGTCATCTCGGAATCACCAAGGAAGAAGATAGAATAATATGGTCAAAGAATCAAACTCTTGGACATTATTCAACAAGGCTAAGACATCAATCAAAATTTTCATTGGAGGAAGGAAATAGAGCATGTTGAATAAATTGTTAAAGGTAAGAGCTCCAAAGAAAACTAAGATATTTCTATTATCAGTTATTAATAATAAGCTCCTAACGTAGGAAAGCATACAAAAAAGAACCAAGCAAGGTCCAAGAATGTTCATTTCATGTAGAGAAGATGGGGAATCTACGTACCATTTACTAGTAAGGTGCCCATAAGGGGCGGCAAGAGCGGGTGGGATCATCCTTGATCCCGGAGGAAACACTTTGTTTCAATTAACTTAGGGACTGAGGGTAAAGACAAATAACATAGTCGAATCTCACTCCCTTTATCTCGGTCTTAAAATTGCAAGAGATCATCAAATCCGCAAGCTTACAGTAATAGGTTATTCAATGATAATAATCAGAGCGGTTGTCAACAACCATTCCTTGGAAAATAATTTGTTAAGGGGAATAATTTTGAGAATCAAATTCATAGCACAAGAATTTGAAGATTTTAATTTCTACCATGTAAAGAGGACCCTAAACTCCCAAGCTGACACCATGTCCAAAATAGCGTCTAGGGAACAAGGGGAAATCATTTTAAACGATGAGAGGGGGACCCTCCCCATTCCATAAAACGCCGGCATGTCCAATCCCATCAACAATTGTAGTGCTCATGTACCTTGGGGAGTGATCATATGTGTGAAAGGTGATCATAGTTATGTATGGAGTTATGGAAATTGTGTGAAGTCCTCTCCAAGTTTGCACAGCTCAATGCTCATATGTAGTGTCGACATGACAAATCCCTTTGTGGTCTCAGAGTTGAATCCTTCTGGTTCAACAAGAATAACTCACTTCAGTGCTATGAAATCAGGCTCTCATCTTCTTCCTCACCATTGACTACACACTTCTTCAAGAACTCCAAGGAAAGGTAGTCAAGTGCAGACAAGAATTTCATTGGGAGTGCCTCTTCGATTCTCTCAGCAAGAATTCAAGTCTCTTTTCGCTCCATCCTTTGTGTATTGTAATTTTGATGTTGTATTTCTTGAAAAATTCACACCATGTTCTCTTATTTCGGCTTTTACCATCACTTGGAGTAGTTACAGGGCTCACGCTCAAGGCATTCCTATGGAACCCTCGGTGAGGGACCTCTGGCACAATAGAGGACATGATGCAGTAGGGAAAAATTTTCTTCAGAAACTCATGGGAAAAATCAAAGAGATGGAAGGAATGTTAGCAAGACTTTCAAACCAGATGGAAGAAGGGTTTAGTTTTTTCAAGGTTAGTTTATCCTCGCTAGCTCAAATATTGGATGATATGGAAGCATTTGTTCAAACCCTGTGAGACCTAGGGTCGACGCAACATTCAACCTCGGACTCTGTCAATATTGGAAGGTCGGTCCCAAATGATGGTGTTGCATAAAGTAATCAAGGAAGCTCTGATAAGGGAACATCTCTAATGGATACGGAAGAAGACCCACCTAACCCTCTACATAATCCCGAAGAACAAGATACAACATCTAATATGTATTGAATGTTGTTCAAAGTGTGATGGTGCCTTGGGTTGTTTTGTAAAGATGTTTACAAGTTAGAAATTTTTTAAAATAGCCAAGCAAGAATGTTAAGCACTGTAAATTTTCTGATAGTTGTTCTAGCAACAAACAAATGGTTATATTCCTAATATGTAATATTTTTTTACGTTGTAGCTGCTGCTTAACCCCTTTAATATATATCTTAGTTCAGTTTGTGTTAAAAAAAAAAGGTGCCCATATGTCAGATAACTATGGTTGGAAGTTGAGAAAATAATAAGGGTAACGAAGCTTTAGAGAGGAGAAACTGTAGAACATTTTTTAACTAACTAGTGGTGTAAGAAAGCCCTGAAAGAATGGAATGCAAATCACTTTATTACCTGCTAGGGGGTTTGGTTAGCACATAATTTTCTTTTATTTGAAGGGAAAGGGATCCCTTATTTTAAGGTAGCCTATCAAATTAAGCATTGGCATGTGCATATAAATTTTAGTTGTACAAGAAGGGTAAGCTAGACATAGGATTTGAATATTAATATCTACAAGTTTTGGGGGATTCAATGCTAATAATCAATTGGATGAAAAAGATAAGTCAACTTCTTAAAATCCGCTTACAACCTTTGGATGACTATAGTAAGGCAATAGCAAGCAACTTTGAAGCAATTTCCTTCTCGTATATTTAAAGAACAAAATGCAAATGCAAACACACCATCAAAAAAGGCAACAAAGTTCGAAAGGAAGAGTGTTGTTTGAAGAAATTCAAAGTGTTATTTCTACTTATGAGGACATCTATGCTTGAAGTAAAACCACTCTCTAGTGCTTTATGTGGATTCCTCTCTAAGTCTACTTAGGGAAATGCACTATTGATTTTGTTGTTGTTGTTGTTTTTATTTTTATTATAGTCCTAGTTCATATCAAACCTTTGTGTTTTTTATATTGGAAGATCTAATATATTGATTTTCATGAACAATTAGTGTGGGAAGGATGATAACGACCTTTTTTAAATAGTGATAGAGAGTTTTTTTAAACCCCTATATTTTGATATGTAAGAGCGAGAACACATTAAAGGTGTGATTTATTTTTTCCTTGAATAGAAGTGATGACTTTTTCGTTAGAAAAAAGTACAAAATAGTTATGTTACTAAAGCTTGGCTTGGGCTACAAAGGTTCCTACTGGAGATCACCAAACTTGTTTGAACCAAATGGAAAGTAGAAACTCACATACAAACCCAGCGAAGTTCACCCCCTCGTATTAAGATATGAGGTCCTTTACCTCAACTAGAGCACATCTCGAAATTTCCTCTATTTAAAATCCAATTATTGAAATAAAATAAATAGTGGACAGAATTTCTAATTATAACTAAGTCTTCCATATAGTTATTATATCTAAATACCAATTGATATAATTAGGGAGTTGTCCCTTTTCCAACATCAATACATGTCGTAGAGAATATCAATAGGTAGCATTCCCCCCTCCTTAAATTGAGATCATTTGCATCAAAATTTTACAATTAAATCATTTTCATGAAAATTAATAGAATCGAGTTTTCTAATGCCAATATTAACAAGGTTGTGTGGCAACGTAGTCCCTACCAACGAGGTTAGAAAGCAAGTATTGGAAAATGGGATCGAATTGTAAATGACGAAAATTTTGTGTGTAACATGTGTTAGCGTCAAAAGTCACTCCTAGATTGCTATCAGGAGCAGAGTCTGACGCCCATCAGTTTTGTGTCACGATTGTTCATAGATGGGTGATCAAATGGGAGGAAACTTGAAACAGTAGTGTTCCAACTCTGAAAACAGGCCAGGCATGCATGAGCAAGTGAGGTCTTGCGTAAATTTCAGACAGTGAGCTGTAGTAAAGGGTGAACAGGCGGAAGACTTATGGAGAAGAGTGCCAAGGTCTGTTATAAACAGCAGGTTCCTAACAGACTGTAGAAGAAAGCATCCCAACACAAGGTCTTCTTGCATTTGAATACAGAGCACCAGAAAATACAATAATTCCACGATAAATCATTTATCATAATAGAAATGCAACAATTCGCATGACTCAGTCAATCACGAACTTCCTAGCATAAGATGAAAAACTTAGACGGGTAAAGAAGAACTGTCTGTCACAAAACAAGAAATCTCATATACAGATACATAAGATGGAAACTGAAATAGCTGCTAAACATTACAATAGGGAGCTATGCTCAACCATCCATCCCTTCAAAATGGCAGAAATGCCTACATATACTTGGAACAAAACACTGGAAGCTAAATCGAGACATCGCATTGAAGGCATTATGTCTTCACATTTACTGCGCATGTAGTGTCTGAACATTCGTGAACTTCAGTCAGACGCAATCGCGTTCCAAAGGACCTGAGAATGAATTGACAAGCTTACAGTCATTTCTGGGCTTTCCATTTATGGAGGAAACGATGTTCAACCACCATTAACTACTGCAATTACTGCTTCACTGAGATCGGGAAAGACCCGGTCGACTCTGTATCAACAGGACATGGAGGCCTTCGTGATGACTGGGAGACTTGACACAAAGTGATGGACGGATGGTGACCAAGCAGGGATAGTTGGACACGCTCGATGCAGATATGGGATGAGGAGAGGCCACGTGGACAGATGGGCAGAGGGAAAATGATAGGGCAAATGTACATGGCAGGATTCACGAGCTTTGAAGTGCACGAGCCGGGTGGACAAGACACAGGGGCCGGAAGAGAATATGACTTGGCATGACAGGGGGATGGATGTGGCAACAAGGAAGCGTGTGATGAGGTTTCGGGCTTTCGGGGATTCGGGATTCGTGAGTTTGAAGTGCGCGAGTTCCTTGCCTCCGGGATCCCCAATATCCCGATGTGCGATGAGCTCCTCCTCCTGGGAGCTAGCCCCTACCGGCTGGACCATAGTCCATATGACCTGTCCCAAGTGTGACCGCGGTCCAACTTTCCATC
>JZKD02S2394262.1:121778-160451 GCA_000966675.3 Picea glauca
ATGATTGTTCATTTGTTCATTGCTTATTTACTCTGCAGTTATTGGATAATAATGCTTCATTGACATAACACTTGGATTATATGGTTAAATTGCTCTATTACTGATTCACCCCCCCCTCTCAGTAATCCAACAGATTCTTCAAGCTCAGTGGCTCATGTTCTAGTTGATATTGATATTTGACACGGTTTATTGGAATCCATAGAACTTATGGTGGGTGACGAGGCTTATACTCAAATATTGTATTACTTAAACATCCCTTTCAAATGTGTGCGTTACCATAATTATGGACATGTTGTGGAAGACTGCGGGAAGAAATTTCAGAAGAAAGTATGGAAAGCTAGGGAAGCGGAAGTGGTGGTAGTTGATGGAAATACCCTTATTTTGTCTATGCCTATTGAGAATGCCAAGGAATATGGTGGATTGGATGTGAAGTCTAGGTCTTAGTCACAAGATCTGAATGTTTTACAAGGAAGTTCCTATGTAATAAAGCATCTGGTAGTGGGGGACATGTCCATCCCATTAATTGTCGATTCACAACAGTTGGAGGTTCGAAATGATACTACTACAATCATTTACAAAGATCTGGACTTTACTATTTCACAATGGAACAAGTTGGACTCTATCTGGAACAAAGGACCGACTATCGACCCTCTCTCAAGAAAGAAATCTAACTCTTCTTCCCACTTTTCTATATTAGACTCTAAAATTCCTACCAAAGCTAATTCTAGTCAACATTCCAGATGTTTTGATCACACATTACATAAAATTCATAGGATTCCAAATTATAGTACTTTGTTTGTTGTAGGAGATTAAGGCTCCTTCTTTGTAGGCTTGTTTAATGATTTTGACCCTTTATTTGTATAAGCTTGTGTTCCTGCTCCTGTGACTAATCTTGGTTCTCCCGTTACATCTCTTAGGGGCGGGGAGTCACTACCATATGAGGCCTAGATCTAAATCGTAGGATACAAGGGTATTTGGGGGGTTGGGATATGACCAAATCAAGGAGTCGGGCACTTTAAAAGTAGGTTTCAAATTGACACTCAAACGGGCTCAAGATAAATCGATCAGAGAGGTTCACCAGGAAAAACAAAGACTCATTTCAGGGGTTCTTAGAGTAGGAACTACCCCTAAGGTGTTTCCTCCATGAAGATATTATATGTTAAAATGTGAGGCCTAGGGGGGTAGGCTAAAAACTATCCTTCAAACAATTGGTGGAGTAGGACAATCTTGATGTAATCATGATTCAAGAAACTATGGGGAAAGGGGATCCTTTGGTCCTTAAGTTGAAGAAGATGTTTGGTGGGTGGGATTTCTATGGTTTCAATTCAGATGGTTTCTCTGGTGGCAAAATTACTAGGTTTAATAGAAATCTTGCATTAGTCAATCGTTCTGTTGTATGGTTGAGTCTTTATACAATTGTACACTTTAAGATTCTGGGCCACTCTCTAACCTTGCTCAATGTGTATGGACTCTATTAGGGTAGGCAACAGTTCTAGCACAATTTGTTTTCAATAAATTGTTTAAGGCAGATAATCTCATTATTGGGGGGGATTTGAATCTGACTTTGAACAAGGATAAAATTTGGGGTACTAGTTCCCAAGAAGATAGACTAGCTCATTATTTTGTAGACAATTTTGAATTGGCAAGTTGGGTATACGTAGACACTATCGAACTTCAACCAACATGGAGTAATAATAGATATGGTCCAATATGGGTAGCTAAAAGGCTAGATTGGTTTCTTACACACAATGTCCTTTTGCAGAGGGTGGAAAGATGCATAACTTGGGTTGGCAAGGTCAGAGGTTCAAATCACTTTCCTACTGTAATTGAAGTAGGTAAGGATGGAGAAAAAATTGGAGCGCCTTTTAAATATAATCCCAATTGGTATGAAAAGGAGGATTTCCATATTTTTCTTTTAAAGAAATTGAAGATATATTTATATATAAAGGAGGTTGTATCATGGAAAAACAACAATCAAAATGATTACAAATTTTGGCTCAAAACTATTTGAGTCCTTGGCCACTTTCTTAATATAAAAAACACTTAAGTCCTTCTTATACATTTGAGTAGTCAAGTTGTCGTATACTTTAACATATTTCCCAAGCACAAAAATACATTTGAAATACGTAACTTGTATGTCTGATTCATTCTCAGGTGCCTCCTGAAGTTCACCTTGACTAGGAACATTTTATTTAATTTCCATTGGTTCCACTTATTGTCCTCCTTGTGCCTCTTCAAGATTTTATGAATGGGGTTTTGTTGCATTCTGATAGTTTGAGCTCTGAATTGGATTATTATGGCATCACCATGGATTATTCTTGTTCCAGAGTATCCATGCGTTGAATGAGTGCCATCATGGTCTACTAAAGGGAACTAGTTCTCTGCCTTTCCAGTTCTAAAGTTTCAATACATTACAGGAATGCAGGTATAGTCTATTCAATTCCACTAACCTTGCATACGACTTGGTTGAAATTCACCCTACTACTTTCAACCATTTCTTCGTGTCTACACAAGATGTGCTTGATGTCGCTCCAAGAGAGGTCCATAATGAGGAGAGGATTCCCCGAATTTTCAAATATGAACCAACTAATGTTCTAGAATTTGAGGCCCCAACGGAGGAAGCAAAAATACCACCACCTGCTAGGAAGGAACCCAGGTGGAGTATTGAATGTGATAACAAATTCAATACTGTCAAAACTTCTACACAAGTGAATTCCAGGGTCAATTGAGTCATCCTTCCCTGATCCCAAAGGGTGCTTTGGTTTAAATAGGGCACCACGAGGGATGTGAGGATCAAATTTAAAATTCAACAACATGGTAGACCAAAGACTTTGGTCAGCAAATGGACCCCCAAAGGAACAAGAAAATGCCCAAATTCAAAAAACCTTCAGGAATTTTATACCAATCCAATTCTAGAGGTTTATATGAGGATGACGAAGGGAGAAACCAAGAGACTTTGAGAAGAGAATCTTGATAGTAAACGGATGCCAAAAATTTCTGGGAAGACTACAGAGACAACAAATTGTTCAATGGATAAATTGTCTGACCATCTCCCGATTACAAAGAAAATTCCTTACGGAAAGTTGATAGGAAGCGAATTAATGGCCCCAAACCTCAAAGCAAACACAAAGCATTTCACAATTTCAATAACAATAAAATTGAACAATCTTAAAAGATGATGAGAATGCAAATGATAATGCTCAGGAAAGAGATAAAGGAACTTGGTGTCTGAGAATTCACCGAGGAGCAGGTAGGATTTGAACGGAGGAAGGTCACTAGCCTAAAACTTGTCAGATCTCCTATCACAATGTGTACCCACAGAAATAATCGACATGCCCATCTCTTCCATACCTAGAAGAACTAACACCCGCCCACAAGAGTGAATGCCAAAATCAATACTTTGTCCTTTGAGTTGTGCAAATCCTGGTTCATTTAAACCAAAAATCCATCAACCTTTCCTGCTAATGGAAACCCACTTTATGAAGAGTCAAGGAATGGGGAGAAGCCTCGTGCTTCCATTGACAATGATTTCCCCTTTTTTAAGGCCAGACTCCTCTTTTTCCCTTTTATCTGCTTCAGAGTTTAGATCTCTTTTAACATGGTATGGAGAGAGGTGATCGAAATTTTTTAAGAGGGCTAGGGACCTTGACATCACTCCATAATAGACATTACCTCCCACGATATTCCTTTTGACAATTGCTTGATTACCATCACGAAGTCTCCACAAATTGACAGTTTTTGAATCTCAATTGATTGAGCCAATCTGATGCCTTCAAAACGAGCATAAGCCTCTGCCTCGTTATTTGTCATTGATCCTAGACCCCAAGCATAATTGGTTACGATATGTCTTCTGGGATTACATATTATCCCCTTCGCACATGTCGCCCCTGGGTTACTTCATGAAGCACCATCAAAGAAAAGAGTGTTCGCTTTTTGGTGAGAATGCCATACGTTGAAGGCTTCATCTGAGATTTTTAAGGCCCATTTTAGAGCAACGCTTATGGATTTAGTGACAATAGATGGATTGGTTTCCACTTGTAAGAATTTGAACCAATTTCTCTATGTATATCCATATTTTGGAACTTCCATTGAACACGTATCTTCATATATTCTGAAAAAAGGGCACAACCTCTCATCATAATTTGTCTCGGACTTTTGACCTCCCCATCGAAGATATGTTTGTTGCAAGCTATCCATATGCTCCAGCAAATGTATTTAGGAAGGGTGTCCCAAAATCATTTGAGGATGGATTTGTTCTTAAAACTTCTTTGGTAATGAGTCCCCCAACGATTAAAAAATTCAGAGCAAGATTGTGGCCAGGATAGCCTTCGATGGAGAGGGCCCAAAACTTGCCTCCATACTTATTTCACAAAAAGACACTCTATAAATAGATGATGTATGCTTTCTTCGTCGTGTTGGCATAGAACATAATGTGAGGGCCCACATATTCCTCTTTTTTTTAGATTCTCGGAGGTGAGAATTTTCTTATACACCAATAGCCAACAAAAGAAGTTTATTTTTGGCATACCATCAAAGTTCCATATAGAATTCCACATGCTAGAGTGAAGTTGATGATGTGTAGCTTGAACAAGTAATGTTAGACCTTATTGAGTGAATACAAAGAATTACCCCAACCATGGGAATCACTAATTTTCTAATTGCATAGAGCACATCCCTACAGAGAAGACATGAAAGAGTTAATAAGAGAAGAGAGATGTGCTCAAGGGGAGATGGGTTTCCAACAATTCAAAAGATCGTTAGAGGTCCATAGTGACAGGTCGAAGAGGATTAGAAGGCCCTGATTTTCCAACTAAGAGTAGAGTAGATAGAGAGGCACGAGTTGAGAGTGACAATCTGATTCCAGAATTTGGTCATTCCAAGGGTTTATTCTTCACCCATTTCTAGGAATCTAGTTTAATTTTTCACGGATGAGCATCCTAACTGCAAGGAGAATTTTGAATATGGGCGATTCATTATCAACTTTTGGCTATAATTCTACACACCTAAGCCTAGTTCCTGAAAAATATTTCTTCTAGATGGCTTGCTTCCACCAAGTGAGCTTCCCTGTGATTAGTCTCCATAGTAATTTATCCCCCAGGTCTATGTTCATGGGTTATGGTTCCCTAATCCCCAACCCTCCATGGCTCTCGACACTTGTTACTTGGTTCCAATTGACGAGATGGAATTTCTTATGAGTTGATTTTCCTCCTTGCCATAAGAAGGACCTTATTTTCTTTGATATTTCATTAGTTATCCATTTAGGAGCTAAGAGTGTTGAACATTGATAGATAGGAAGGATCAAGAGGATTGCTTTAATTACGATGATCCTCATTGTTGGGTTTAACCATTGCGAACCTTAATGACCTAATTTCCTATTCACTTTCTCAATGATTTGTTGTCATACCTGTGAATAGGAGGATTTGACAGAGCTCGGGACCCAAAAATGTCTGAAAGAAGTATAATTTTCAGCGAGGGAAAACTGGAAAACATGTGTTATTTCCCGCATAACCCGAGTTGAGGTATTCCATCCAAAGACTTGGCATTTCCTATTGTTGACATTGTTGAAATCCTCTCACTCTAGCACCTGAGTATGTTGTTATCTAGTGATTTCCTTACAGCAAATGAAGTTAGCAACTCACAAAACAAAAATACACTGTTGGAATATTCAACTCAAATTAAGATAGTGGAAGCAATACCGAAAACCAAATCATGCACACATAAACACCAATATTTTTAGGTAGATACCCCTGGAAAAAACCTTGGAGGGAAAACTAGTGTTGAGATGATTTTATAATGATAAAATCAAGTCTCTCGTAATAGGGATAATGGTCCACTGAGAGAAATACAACTGCAGACAAACATGGCAAATTCCAATCTATTGTATGACCCAAATCTAGC
Source organism: Picea glauca (assembly GCA_000966675.3). NCBI lineage: Eukaryota > Viridiplantae > Streptophyta > Pinopsida > Pinales > Pinaceae > Picea > Picea glauca. Next base: position 127,677 of record JZKD02S2394262.1, read on the forward strand.
ACGATTTTGGAGGTGTACGCACCTTTCCTTAAGTAAACTTGTGTATTTGTGTTTGTCTCCACTAAAACATGTGTACACAGCCTCAAGGACTATACAGAAAACTCAGTACAACTCGACCCTTTCTTGTGGCTTCGCTCCACTGAAACCCACTTGTGGTTGCCTCTCTTCTCTCCTTTCCTTGACCTGATCTCTAGATGGAAGTCCTTCTCCACCTATCCAAGATATCCTAAATCACAATCTTTCATGACCCAATACTCTAAGCAGAAATCCTTCTCTGCTCTCTGTCAAGTATCAAGTGTCTTCTCCTTCACCCTAACCTCGCTTTTATAAGATTGAATTACGATGTAACCCTAATCTCAAAAGTGATTGGCAATTGAGATTACTTCTCACCTCGCTTGAGATCAATGGCTAAGATTAAATGCTAGTTGCTTTTGGCATCTCTTTAAATAACTCAACTAATTAATAAAAGCACTCTACTTTAATAATTCATTTAATTAAAGTAAAGTCTCAAGGTAGAAGGCTTTGGACGACTTCCACACATCTAGACACTTAGAACTGTGCGGAAATACCTATTTGATGCTACAAATATCAACACTCCCTCTTAGCAAGGAATGTATTATGCTCCACTCCAAGTTTGTCTATGAAAAGCAAAAAAATCCCTTTAACCAAGGGTTTGGTTAGAATATCTGCAACCTGCTCATTTATGCAAATACACAGAAGCATCAATACTCCCTTCTAAATCCTATCTCGAATGAAGCGGTATCTGATTTCTATAAGCTTGGACTTGTCATGGAATAATGGATTCTTCGAGAGTTTGATACAACTCTGATTATCACAGTATATCACCGTAGGCTCCAACTCCTAATCAAATAAACCTATAAGCAATTTGTGAAGCCAAATGGCTTCACAACTAGCCATACTTGCTTCCATATACTCTGCCTTTGTTAAACTAAGTTCTACAGAAGTCTGCTTCCTACTGAACCAAGTAATCATTGTTGATCCCAAGTTGAAGCATCACCTAGAGGTGTTATTTCTATCTACTACACTCCCTGTTGAATTTGAGTTTGAGTATCCCTATAACTCCACTCCATCTCCTCCAATATACCTCAATCTATACTCCATTGTACCTCTCAAGTACCTAAGCACGTGCTTCACTACTATCCAATGCACTTGCCTCGACTCCACCATGAACTCACTGAAGGTGTTCACAAAAAAACATATATTTGGCCTGGTATTGACCAAATACATCAAGGACCCTATCAACTGCCTGTATATCCTGGCATCCACCAACTTTGAATCTGAAGTGAGAACCTTCTTCATATTGGTAACCATAGATGTAGCCATTGGTCTACAATCCTCCATCCCGAATCTCCTCAAGTTTTCAATTGCGTACTTCCCTTGACCGAAGAAGATCTCTCTCGATACCTACCATAGCTCTAATCCCAAGAAAAAATGCATCAATCCAATGTCCTTCGTCTTGAACTCAACAACTAAATCTACTTTGCACCCACGATAAGCTCCTCTACACCTATGAGAAACAAATCATCTACGTAGATAATCAAGATGAGTGTATTAGCCCCAACAAGTATGAAGTACAAGTTAGGATCCGCCTCACTCTTGGTAAAGCCCATACTTTGCAAGTATCCATCAATTATGGAATACCATGCCTTGGGTGGATGTTTGAGTCTGCACAAGGCTTTCTTAAGCCTACACACATGAGAATCCCTCTCATGTACCTCAAATCCCTAAGGTTTCTCTATGTATACTTTCTCCTCAATGATCTCATTGAGGAAAGTTGTCTTCACATCCGTCTAATGTATCCTCCACCTCATAACTGAAGCAAAAGAAATAACAGCTTGAATAGAAGCATACCTGGCGACTAGAGAAAATTTCTCCTCATAGTCCACTCCCTCTTTCTCGAAGAACCCTCTCACCAAAAACCTCGCCTTGAACTTCTCAATGATACCATCTACATCATGCTTTATCTTGTAGAGCCACCTATAACTCACAACTAACTTCCCATCCGATCTCTGCACCATGTCCCAAACATATTTCCTCGTAATAGAGGTGTACTCCTTTACCATGGCATCATGCCATGCCTGCTAATATGTTTCTTCCTCAAAACTGGAAGGCTCAACTTCAATAATGCAACTCATAAGTATCATATAGTTAGGAAACTTCCTCGGAGGCCTACGCTCTCTAACCACACTCCTAGGAGCCTCACCAACATCCTGCAATGTCTGTAATAGACACTTGGGTCTCCTGACAGGAATGGAACAAGATAAATTCTCCTCCCCACCTGAAGTATGAGCTACTCATTGTTGCTCATCCTTTGGAGCATGTTGCTCCTCATCCTCTATCATTGTTGATGACTCTTGATATCTCTTAGATGTCAAGTTCTCCTCGAACTTAACATCTCTACTCACAGTTGTCTTCATCTGTGTTAGAATGAAGATATTGTAAGTATTTTAGGTCTCATTTCACCCCATAGATATACCCTTCTTTCCTGAAGGCTCTACCTTCATTATCTTCTCCACATGCACATGGATGTAGATTCGACATCCAAATATCCTCAAATGTCCTATCTCTAGCTTCACCCTTGAGAATGCCTCCTCCAGTGTCTTGTCCCAAAACATCCTGTGAGGACTCGTGTTCTACACATATACTTCCCACGCCTCTACCCAAATAAATATAGGTAACTCTCGGTCATGTATCATGGCCCTGACAGAACTGATGATGGATCGATTCTTTCTCTCTGCGATCCCATTTTGTTGAGGGTTGTATGAGAGCATCAACTCCCTCTTGATCCCTGTCTCATTGTAGAAATCCTTGAAGTCATTGAAGGTATACTCTCCCCCATTATCCGACCTCAAGACCTTGATCTTCTTCCTTGTCTAGTTCTCTACCTGAGCTCTAAACTCCTGAAACTAACTGAAGACCTCATCCTTGGTCTTCATAAAGAAGATCTAGGTTTCCCTAGAAAAGTTATCAATGAATGTCACATAGGATGATGTGCCCTGCACTAATGCTACTGACATCGGCCCACTCACATCTGAATGTATAAGATCTAAGATCCCCGTGGACCTACTCTCGCTACTGGGAAAAGTAGCCTTGGAATTCTTTCCAAGTGCACACCCTCTGCACACTCTTTGCTACTCAATACTGAACTCTAAAAGACCTATAACAATCCCCCTTAGAATCAACAATGCCTTGTAGTGTAGGTGTCCCAACCTCATGTGCCATAGCTCACATATGTTGTATTTGTCATGTACCAAAGCCTAAATAGGCTTGCCCTACAACTTGTATAAAGTGAGTTTTGTTTGGACGTATGAGTACTTTCCCTCTCTGAAAAGTAACGACAAAACCCTTTTCCTCCATAGTTGAGACTGAGAAAAAATTATTCTTCAAACCTAGTAAGTAAAGCACATCCTGGGCACCCAACAAACCTCCTAATTCAAGTTGGAACACAATTGTTCCCTCTCCCTTCATTGCATACTTGGCATCATCACCAAGCTCCACATGAATATCCGAGTCCCTCTACGTCAGAATACTAAATATCTCTCATGCTTCTATCATATGATGAGATGCACAATTGTCCAAGTACCATGCACTCTTGGTGGGTGTGCTAGTAGAAAGGCATGAAATTAGTGAGAAATCCTTCTCAAACTTCGTTGCAAACTCATCTAGTTGCATCTTTGTTGATGTTATTGTATGTGTCTTTACATTACCTTTCTTATTATCTAGACACTGATATGCATAATGTCCAATCTTATGACATGAGAAGCACTTGATTTTACTCAAGTCCTTCTTCTTCCCTTGTTATGATGATCCTCCATCATTGTTACCCTTCTTGCTAAAACTCTTTCCTTTACCCTTCTTTGTCTTACTGACAAAGACCAACTTCTCATCACTACTTCCTTGCTTGGTGCTCTTAGACTCCTCTCAAGTCTCTTCTTGGATGCAATCATCCCAAAGCTTATGCCAATCTAGAAGTTTTTCCTGAGCGCAAACTCCCTTGACAAATGGTTCCCAAGACTTGGGAAGACCATTCAATGCCACATTCACGAGCTCTACGTCCTCTATTTTCTCCCCTGTGGCTGCAAGCTAATCACGTACTTGAGTGATCCTCATGAAATAGGTGGGAACATTGTTAGATCTAGACATTTTAACAGACCTGAGTCTATTTCTTAAGACCATCTTCCTATTCATGTTAGTGCTCTAGAATAACCCCACCAATGCATCAAACATATATTTGGTCATCTTCTTCTCGGATAGGTGAGGAATTAGATGGTCCTTCATTGAATCCAAGATTACCCTCTTTGCTTTGATCTCCTTCTTCTAATGAGTTGCCAAAGTTATTGGATATGTCGGTGGAGCAACTACTTTTCCCACTAACTCCCAAAGATCATACTCCTTTAATGCCAAATTAACTCTTTCTTTCCAAGATAGGAAATTGGATGCTCCATCAAATATGTCTTCAACTCTCAAACCTGTTGATGTCATCCTCTATACATGATAAATCTCTCTGGAAATAACCTACTGCTGAAACTTCCCCTGTACTGACCTATACGAACCTTGTACGCACATGTCACCACTAAAACTTGTGTATGTATGTCACTTTCCTTACTGAAAACCGTGTATACAAGACTATCTCCAAAGAAACCAACATATGTATGTGCATGTTCCTTCTACAACCTACGTACAACTCTGTACAACTGTAAAACCTTAGTTCTGACTTAGTATGACTATTTCCCTAAAATTTATCCTTTGATTTATTCCTGCTGGTTATGGATCTGCTAAGATCTCCTGCAAATTTGATAGATCTGTTGCAAAAGATAGTGGATTTGTGCTTAGTCCTTCAAACACCCATCGTGGCACTCTCGATCTAATAGAAATGATGTTGTAACCCTAGATCTCAACTAGATCTATCCCTAGTCACTTAAATATAATAAATATGTCATCAATTGTTATGGATCTAAGATCTAGCTTCCTCTTAGAGCGACCACTCTAATACCATGTTGAAATCCTCTTAGTGCAACACCTACGTATCTTGTTATATAGTGATTTCCTTACTGCAAATCAAGTTAGTAGCTCACAAAACAAAAATACATTGTTGGAATAGATCCAATGTTTACACACCTCAAAATCCAATGAAAATCATTTTGGCCAACACACATACAATGCTAAGTTCAAGTAATCATTTTCAACTACATTGTAACTATTAGAACATATCATATGGTATGGAATCTAATTATTAGAGACATTGTATTATATAGTATAGAATCTGTTATAGAATTATTTAAATATTTAAATTAATAAAATATATTGTGGCTTTGCAAGTTATGGAAATAAGGTCATTCGACTCGTATATATTCCATACAAAATTATTTTGACAACAATACAATATACCAAAATTTTATCAAATTGGGAAATGATTTCATTTGACTCATTCTCATTACATATATATGTTTTTGTTTTCACTAAACAATAAAAGAGATGTGACTCAAGGAATTTGGTTGATTAAAATATAATTGACATTGAAACTACAACAAGACTTTCATATTCAAAAGATAACAAATATTTTATCAAGAGAATTATCATAGCTTTCAATTTTGATCCATGGATATTTGATTTCTAGGCCTGAATCCTTCCTTGCATCAACTTATTAATCTTTGTATAGTCCACTTCTTGACAACCCTACCTACCACAATAGATACTCTCCTTCCCAAATTAACTCCAAACTACAATGGAATTGTATGAAAGGTACCAATCTAGAAAAAAGATAGAAGAGTGAAGTTTCTAATATTGCGAGAAACTCCCCATGTCAATAAGGATCTTCAATAGACCAAACTCTTCAACAATCACCAATACAAATTTCAAACAAAGAGAATCACTAGTTCAATAGGTTATGGATGCAATGAGCAAAAAATGAACCTAGAATGTACGACACAACAAAGCTTGGGACTCTCTCATGAATTTAGTAACATAGATAGTGAGACTGCTTGCAAAACCTAGTAATATGTATGATTGGAGGTCTATAGAGAGCCTGAGGTTGTACTGAACCTAGGTTGATAAGATCAGGATCTCCAGAGTACTGGAACATGAATGGGATCAAGCAACAACAGATGGAGGGATAGTAAAGTGAAAAAGCCTGAAGACGAGGTTTAAGGATGGAGACGTATGCTTGAGCACCAAATATGCTAATGGGTCATTCAACCAACCTAAAACCATGGAAATAGATGACTTAGGTCTTATTTCATATAAACCAATGAGAGAGCACAACCAGGTGAGTGGTATAATCCAAGTCAGATAGAACTTCACCTCTAAGATGTAACCTTACACACCCTTAAAACCCAACAGTGAAGATCCAATTAGGTAGTAGTGATGCTAACAATTCATATCAGTGAGCACCACTCACTAATGATTGATGGGTTTTTTTATGGTTCGATTTGCTTTACTTCCATATGGATTCTTTCTCTTCTATATGGATTATTTTTCTTTGGCTACTTGAATAATTGCTTGATTGTTGCTGAAATGATACCATAGTGATTTGTTGTTGAAATCTCTTACAACTTTGGCTTTGGTTGTACTTATTGCTTCCATGGCTTAGAAATTGGCTACTGGTACTTAGGCATACATAATTGTTGTGGTTTCGATAGCATAGGCAGCCATAGTTATGGATTAACTCGATGCTACTATAGTTGCTTGGGCTATGGATTTACTTAGTGCTAATTCTATAGCTGATATGACTCTGGTTGCTCTGAATTTGGCGGGAACAAAAACCCGAACACTAAGTAGTAGTGGGGAGCATAAAACGACTAATCATGGTGACCTAGCCCCAAAATAGTAAAGTACCCACCTAAGGATTAGTTACTAGATGAGATGGAGTTCAACAATAATAGTCTTTGAATAAAGTTGCATATATAAGGAGTTATCAGGTCCATCGTTGATGCGAACTCGTATGATGTGTGCAGTGAACCGCAAGGAAATGTGGAGGCTTTCGTTCTAGTCCTATATCTAGTAGCTTCTTGCTATTGATCGACATCTTGTAGGAATCTGTTGATCTCCCAGTTTCAATGTAGATTTCCAAAATAGATAGAAAGGCTAGCATGAAAAGAGAAAAACCTACTCCCATTTGCACATTTCACTTCCATTCCACTAAAGACAAATCTCTAATAGCGTCATGGTACTATACCACATATGTGTATGGAGAGAGAAAATCAGAGCTTCATCCTTGTGTTGGATCTCGAGACAAAATATTGTGGGTGCATTGGGTTACTGCAAGAATTATGAAAATTTTTACCCCCCTGATCTAACCAGTTAGTAGGTCTCATTTTAACACATGTTTCGGCTTGGACTACTCTTTCCAGTGTAGTTCGAATGCGGAAAGAACATAATATCAAATCTCTCATAACGCATCGTTCTCCAACTAGTGATAGAAATTTCAAGATCAACCTGTGCATGGAGGAGCAAATGAAGAAGGAAATCTTAGATGCATCATGAAAGATGTGGGCATTAGCCCATATTGTTAGACCAAGATCTACAAAGTCGGTACACTTTGATTGTCTCTTCCATCCCTGATCTGCTCTCATAAACCTATTTCTAGTGTGGATAGTAACAAGTTGGAAGCACCTAACATTTTAGGGGTACTTCGCTCATATTTTGATCGATGTATCCACGTCAGTAGCACCTACTGTTTTTCCAATAAATTGACTAAATTGATGGGTTCCCCCCCTAAAACCACAAGAGTCGATTTTTCATGAAATAGGAAAGAAATTTGCAGAGAAAGGATCGATCGAAACACTAATGGAATATGGATTGGACTTGGTGAAGTTTATCCAAATCCAGTTGATAAGAGAGAGATCGAAACAAATCGTAGCAAGCAATCTAAATTGATCAATTCATGTGCATGCATCGTGAGAGTGAAGAATGCATCATCTATGAGAGAAAGTGCATAGTTCTCCTTCCCAAGTGCGTAATTCTCTGAAATTGTTCACATGTCTACATTGGAAAAATCCAAAGAGTTATGTAACTTACTCCTCGACTTAAAATGACTCATCTGGTAGGGGGTGGGATGGTTTCTTCCCGACAAGGATTACTGTAACGTGTCAAGACCTACATAATACAGTGAAAGGGGGGGGCTGCTATTACTATGGAAAAAGGCGAAGCTCAATGCCTCTTTGATGGGGAAAGAAATAAGTAAGGGATAACCTTCTTTCTCTCCCTCTTCCTCTTCTTATCATGGCACCTAGGACAAGGGATAAGAAGATAAACCCTCAACTGATTTAATGCCTTCGCAGTTAGGCTCCTTGCTAATGTTTTATGTTCATTGTGTCCTTTCGAGTTAATATCCATCCACCAGGGTCGATAAATGTTAATAGAACACATAGAATGATTGTTTTAGAATGATTACCTGTGATTGACGGTAACCTTTCCAATCATACAACTAAGAGAGATTGCTTTCTATTGGTCACCTTGCAAATAAGATAGTTCAGAGAGCACACCAGATTCTTGAAGGGAAACTTCTTTCCTCTTTGCTGACGATCACCTTGTCAAGAATACAATGAAGAGATAATGTGTTTTATTTATGGTAACCTTACAGTATTTTATGTTCATTATAATGTCGTGGTTGTTTTCATTCATTTGATCAATTGAATTTTATTATTCGAGGTCATATATATATATAAAATGACTTAGTTTATTGACTTACGGTATAATGAAAAAATAAAAAAATTGAAGTATTTTGATTGACTTTAGAATGAAATTTATTGAAATTATTTTATGAAACATGGATGGATAAAATCTACAATGATATGACCTAATTGAAGTTATCATTTCATATGGTTATGAAACATTGAAATGAAGATATTTTCAATATATTTATTTTAGATGCTACTAATGGTTTTCCTAGTGTGACAAGAAATCCACCAAGGTACATTGATGTGTAATTGCGTCAACATTGTATGGACTGAGGATTGAGTTGAGGTACTATAATATGTGGTGAAATTAATTATATCTTTAATTTTGATTATTGAACAAATAGATGAGTGAGTTTTTAGTGTATGTAGGTACATACAATATACTTGTCGATCATTCCAAAAATGGGTAATGGGATTGTATGGAAGTGTACAATGTATCATCAAAAGACAAGAAGAAACATTATTATTTCCACCTCCTAGCACTCATTTTCTCTCGCATGGGTTGAAAAGATTGTAATTCTTTTACTTAGAGGTTGAACATTTCCATGAGGGTAGGCCATATGTTCAGTAACTCATCAAGTTTGGTTGATTGGGGTGCAATAAGGTGGAATCACTATTCCTCAATGACCATTAGTCTCTCAACAACATACTGACAAAGTGGAGGTAACATGGTCTTAATAGTTGCACCATTCCCATATCAAGAAAGTTGGATGATTGAAAGGCATGTGTGAACATGGAACCCATGGTACTTACTGAAAGGTAACTCTTCAAGGGCATGGATCGTCATGGTAGTTGTAATATCACTTATAGTTGTTGAGTATACATTAAAAATATGGTTAATTAAGCATGTGCAAATATGTTTGACTAAGCATGTGCATTGTATTGAGTTTGAGAAAATTTAAATTGTTCAATTGGTCGATTTATAGAGCATATAGGTTAGTATATTTCGTAACAAAGAAAAATAAAATAGTTTAACTAAAAACCAATAGAAGAATAAATGCATTCTAAAATGTGAATGAAATAGAAAATAAGTGATTTTTAATTAATTCCAAATGAAATATTGGTATTCCCATAAGTCAAGGAGAATAAAGAGGAATAAGGAATTAAAATTCAAATAGAAGCATGGGGATGGAAAATTGGATTATGAGATATTAAAGAGAGTTAATAAATAATTAGAGTATTAACTGCATGTGCACCCACTTAAATAGGAACAAAGACAGAGATCAAGGGGACATCTATAAATAAAAATGGAGATGTGGCAATTGAGTGAAGAATAATCATTGTTTTATATTTTTAAACAAGAAATTGCTTCTGCACTTGTGCATATGGGTGACACATTGGTGCGTCAATAATAGGTAAATATTAAAATAGATAATATATTTTGCATGAGATGGAAAACTCACTTGATCAAGTTTTTTGTGAATGATATAGTGTACCCAATCACACTTGGATCAATGTGTTCCATGATTGGTTGAAGGTAAACATAGTGTCAAGTTCTTTGTGATTGGTATAATTTGGTTGATCAATCACACTTGGATAACGTGTTCCTTATCAGAATTGGATAATGTGTTACTTGATTGCTAAAATGTGAACTACTTTAAAATTTATGTGAAGCATCGAAATTATCTGCATTGTTTATAAAATAGTTACATATAGCCCCTTTTTGCAACCCAAAATCTATGTCAACTCAAATAAAGATAGAGGAAGCAATACTCAAAACCAAATCATGCACACATAAACACCAATATTTTTGGCTACATACCCCTGGAAAAAACCTCAGAGGGAAAACCAATGTTGAGATGATTTTATTATGATAAAATCAGGGCTCCAATAATAGGGACAATGGCCCACTGAGAGAAATACAACCGCAGATAAACATGGCAAAGGTTGATCTATTGTATGACCCGGATTTGGCATGATTTTTTAAGTGTGTGCGCCTTTCCTTAAGTAAACTCACATATACACACTCATCTCCACTGAAACCTGTGTACATGACCTCAACAATTGTACGACAATGTTTATATGGCTCGACCCTTTCTTGTGGTTTCGCTATGCTGAAACCCACTTGTGATTGCCTCTGTTCTCTCTTCTCCTTGACTTGGTTTCTAGATGTAAGTCCTTCTCCACCTATCCAAGATCTCCTTGAATCACAATCCTTCATGATCCAATACTCTGAGAAAATGTCCTTCTCTGATATGTGTCAAGTATCAAGTATCTTCTCCTTCACCCTAGCCTTGCCTTTATAAGATTGAGTTACGACCTAACCCTAATCTCCAAAGTGATTGACGGTTGAGTTTACTTCTCAACTCACTTGAGGTCAATGGCTAAGATTAAATGCTAATTACTTTGAGCATTTCCTTAAATAACTCAACTAATTAATAAAAGCACTTTACTTTGATAATTTCTTTGATTAAAGTAAAGTCTCAAGGTGGAAGGCTTTGGATGACTTCCACATGTCTAGACACTTAGACCTATGCATAAATACATGTCTGATGCTACAAACATTAACATACATCTCTTTCGAAAGCATCAAGGAAGGAGTCCATGGTGCTTTTAAATCTCGAAGCAATGATTACAGAGGCACCTCCCATCAATAAAGTGTCATCGACGAATTGTGAATGATTTATATTTTTAACTTATGAGGCAATTTATAGACCAGACAGATTTCCAATCTCTCTCTCGTGATCAAGCTTTCTATTGAGTGCTTCAACCACAATGTTGAAGAGTAAGGGAAAGAGGGTGCACCCTTGGCGAAGTCCTTTGCTAGCGTGAAAGAAATCAGTTGGTCTTCCATTCAACAAAGGGGTAATCCAAGGGTTGCTAATACATGTCGTTATCCATCTTATAAAATTATTGTTGAAACCAAACCGCTCTATCACCTAAAAAAGGAAAGCATGTTTGACATGATCAAATGCAATAGCCATGTCTAATTTTATAACCATACATTTACCTTTGGACATAATGCTCGAGTGAATCACTTCCTGAACAAGAACTATATTATCCACAATTTGTCGATCATGCATGAAGCCCCATTGGTTAGGGGAGATTATCTTGGGGAGGATTTTCTTTAGACGGGAGGTGATGATTTTAGTGAGGATATTGTATGAGGACTTGCACAAGTATATAGGTTGGAATCTAGAGAAGGAGGTGGGGTTAGATTCTTTGGGAATCAAAGCAAGGAAGGATAAGTTTGTGTTTCCCTCAAGTCTCAGGGAATGATAGGCATATCGGAGCATCCTCTTTAGATTAGTTTTGATCAGGTCCCAAAAGAAGTGGTAGAAAGTGATAGAAAATCCATCTGGGCTAGGGGTCTTGTCTAGCTCTAAACACAAAATAGCTACAAAAATTTGTGCTTCAGAAATAGGTCGAATAAGATCTAGATTCTCCTCTTTTGTAACCAAAGCAAGAATGTGTTCAAGCATGGAGTTTATATTTGAGCGCTCTGCTTCCTCTCTTTAAGTATATAATTCAGTAAAATGATTCATGGCAACCGATTTGATATCTTCAAATTCTATCATAATAGTACCATTTTTGAAAGAGATTTTCATCATATTGTTTTTGGATTGCCTATATTTTGCTTGATTATGAAAAAAAATGGTGTTTTTATCCCTTTCCTTGAGCCAAAGGCTAGAGGATTTTAGATGCCAATACTCTTCTTCCCTCCTCAAAGAATTTCGATATTGACATTGCAATTCCAACTCTTCTTTTTGCAGCTGGAATGATATTTCGTAGTCTTCTGATTTCTTTTGAAGCTCATCCGGTTTGCCTTTTATTTGCATTTTCTCATCTGCTAGAGAAACAAGGGAAGTTTTAGTCCACCATTTGAGAGCTTGTTTGACCATAATAAATTTTTCTTCCCAAATGAACATCGGTGTGCCTGGTATCCATGTTTCCCAGGTAGTTCTTACAAGATCCACCACTTCATGATATTGAATCCATAGAGGGTTGAATCGGAAAGGAAGAGGACCATAGTTTGGGAGAGCTTGTAGATGAAGAGAAATGGGTTTGTAATCATAGATGGGCGAGGGGAGAATATAATATTAATGGCAACATTCTAATAAAGAAAATTGTTGTGAACTAAAAAGTGGTCCAATCTTGCCGCAATATGCCCCGACCCAGCTCACATGTTAGTCCAGGTGAACTTTCCTCATTGAGGGGGAATGTCCAATAGGTCCCATTCCATGATAAGATCTTCTATATTATCTTGAAATGGGTCTCTTCCAAAGATCCCCCCTCTTTTCTCTACATTGTTCCTGATGATGTTTAGATCTCCAACAATAATGCAGTTTTCAGAGTAATCTAAGATTCTCAAATTTAACAAGGATCTCCAACATTTTGCTTTCTTTGAATGACTAATCGACATATAAACATTGATGATTGAAAAGGGGTTATTACACTGCATATGTTTGAACTTTGTTATTACTCTGCCTATGTTTGAAATTTTTTATTACTCTGCTTATGCTTTGAGATGATATTCCATACTTACATCATGATCGTTCCAAAAAGTGCAGAGCCCTCTAGAGGCTCCTCTTGCATTTTAAACAATGGCTTCACTAGAGTGCAATAGACTCTTCCAATTTTGTTACATCTTTAGCTTTCATCTTGGTCTCCTGAATGAGGAGTATACAATGCTTTTTATATTTAATCAAGTCCTTGATAGCCTAGGTATTAGGGACGCTACCTTAACCCCTACAATTCCAAGAGACCAAGATCATTATTTCAACAGATTAGAGTGAGTACCCCCTTTAATTGTTGTATTTCCACTATGATTCTTGATGTGTTTTGAACTTCCACCCATCATATTTGGCAACGTTTGTTGATACCCTAGGAGAATATATTTGTGAGCATGTTCTTCCAGGACAATTCATGTGGCGTTCCTCCTTGTTGTTCACGACAAGTTTTCTTCGGAAGCTTTATCATCCTACCCTTCTTCTACTATGATCTTTGTTTTCGAGTTGTATTTGGAATTTACAAAGGCAATTTCAGCATCTTTGAAGGATTCCAAATCTTTCTATCTTGGGTGTTGTGAGTTGGTCTCTTCTTTCACCGAAATTTCAAAGGTGACTCTTTGATCCTCTCGTTGCTTGAAGCTTACTGAGCTCTTCCTCACATGAAGCCAAGGGACCTCCTGGACTAAAGGTATCTCCTTGTTGGTGACCCCAATACTACTGGGGGCTGGTATGGCCTCCTCCTCAGAATCTGTGAATTGAGACAAACATTCAAAATTGTTTTGGATAGTAGATGGCATAACTTTTCTAAGGTTTTCGATGGTTTTTGAAGGTGATTTTGAGCCAGCATTAGAAGGGTTGGTTAAAGAGGATGGAACCTGGCTTCCACCATAGCCAAATTTGCAATATACCACTTTCCATTGAACCTCTTTCCTAGTTCCATTTGGGGTCAAGTCCACTTTCTTACAATTTCTCTCAAAGTGCTTGTAATCGTGGCATATCTTGCATTTAAAGGGTAAATGTTCATAATCCAATTGTTGCACATGTTGCCATTATCAAGGTTGACAACCACTGCTTCTGGAATCCCTTTCCCAAGATTAACATCAATGCATATCCTTGCATAGGAAAATATGTTCTCTTTAGGTTTTGCTCGATCAATATATCGACCAATAGAGTTTCCTATACATCGAAGGGCATCAACACTCCAACAGTGAAGGGGGAGATGCAGTAGTTGAACCCACATCATAATAGTTGAAGGGTCATCATTTTTAGGGCTGAAATCGGGGGTCCATTTGTTCAAGTACACACCTCTTGCTCCCATAAAATATGGTTCACTACAAAAGATCAAATCCATGTCTTCTTTGAATTCAAAGAGGAAAGTCAAAAACCCTCTTCCATAGAAGAAATGGCTCAGAGAACCCCTTATAAGGGGCTTCCAATTGTTGTCAATACATAAGGGTACAATCTTTGGAGAGGGCCAGATACCTGTAAATTGATCGATCAAGCCTCGATCGGCCAAAGATAAAGGCTCCCTCCCGGAGGAAGAGGGCAAAAGAGAGACTTCGGGCATTTCATCTAGCTTCTTCATGAATTGTAAGGGTTCAGATTTCATGGATTTTGCTGAGGCTGCTACCATATCATGAAAGGCCCTAGAATCATATTTTGGAGGGGGTTGAGGACCCCTCCCAACACCATCATCCATTCCAATCCCATCAGAGCTAGGGTTTCATGCTACACTAGAACACGCATGTCTCAATTTTCTTTATACAATACTATACATTTCCAGATGTTAGTTACGGATAATTGTAAACATTATGAGGAGGGTCTAAGAGAACATGCTAGTATTCATTTTGCTTCTACATTAAGGCTGGAAAAGGTAAAAATATCCCAGTGGGTAGGTAAGAGACATAAAAATAGGTATTGCTTTCTTGAGGAGGTGGAGAAAGAACTAGAGCTAGTTTACTTGGAATAATTCATTGGAAATTTTAGACATGATCTATTGGAAAGGACTACTTCAATAGAAAAAAAAACAACCTTCTATTAGATAAAGAAGAAGAGTGGGGAATTAAGAGCCAAGCCTTGTGCATTGAGGCTGATGACTAGAATACCAAGTACTTTCAAAATTTTCTTAGGCACAAGAGGAACAACAACACTACTTGGTATTTAACAAACATGGATGAATAAGGTTCGGGGGTTACATGATTTTGAAAATCTAGGGGCTCATCACTTCAAGAAGATATTTGAAGAACCTAGTAGAGCATACTTGGGGGATATACTAAAAGTTGTGTCATATTTTTCTGAGATTTGTTAATGAAGAAGAGAATAATATCCTCTACAAACTAGCGACTATGGAGGAACTTATGTATGTACTTAATAATTTTCAAAAGGATAAGAACCCTAGCCTAGATGGGTGGAGTGCATAATCTTTTACATAATTCTTTAAAGTTACTGGAGATGATTTACTAAGAGTTGTTGAAGAGATTAGGGAGATTGGGAAGATGTCAGGGAGTTATAATTCAACCTTCTTAGTCCTAATTCTTAGGAAGCTGCAAACATCAATCCTCCCTCTCAGCGAGGGAGGCATTCTCTGCCACGCCAAGTCTGTCACTGAAGTACTTGAACTTCGTCCTGGTTTGGTAAGAACATCAACAAACTGCTCATCTGTAGGAAAGTATAACACCAATACTTCCTTCCTCTGCACCATGTCTCAGATGCAATGGTACTTGATCTCAATGTCGTTTGATTTGTCATGAATCACTAGATTCTCTAAGATCTTCACACAACTTTGGATACCATAATGAATAATGGTGGAATCCAACACATGTCCGGATAAATATTCAAGGAGCTTGCGAAGCCACACTACTTCACGAACTGACATACTTAATGCAATGTACTCTACTTCTTATGTGCTCAAATCCACATATGTATGTTTCCTGCTACAACGGGAAACCATGGAAGATCCCAAAGTGAAGCAACACTCGAAGGTGCTCTTTCTGTCCACTGTGCTCCCTGCCCAATCAGAGTCAATATACTCCTTCCATATCATATCAATACTGGAAGTATATCTTAGACCATGTACAATTGTGCCTCGCATGTATCTCAATACATGCTTCGCAACACTCTAGTGTGTCTATCTCGACTGACTCATAAACTAGCTAAGTTCACTCACTGCATAGAAAATATTTGGTCTGGTGTTAACCAGATACATCAACGATCCAATCAATTGTCTGTACAGAGTCGGATCAATTTCGTCAGAATCGGAAGAAGACACACTTAGTTTCTTCAAATTCGTCACCATTGGTGTAGCCACAGGCTTCAAGTTCAACATCCCAAAATTCTTGAATATCTCAACTGTGTACTTCCCCTGACTTAGGAAGACCTCATCAGTTCTCTGCCACACCTCTAGTCCCAAGAAGTAGTGCATCATAAAAATGTACTTCATCTCAAACTTAGAGGCCAACACATACTTGCATTCAACAATAAGGCTCTCTGTAATGGTGAGGAATAAATCATCAACATAGAGGACCAAAATCAAGGACTCACCATTAACAGTCTTGTAGTATAGGCTGGGATTGAAAACACTTTTTCTGAAGCTAAAAAATCATCAAGTGTTCATCAATCCTTGCATACCAAGCTCGAGGTGGATGCTTGAGTCCATACAAGGCATTCTTGAACCTGCACACATGAGACTCTTTCTCATGTATCATGAAACCATCTAGCTGCTCGATGTATACTTCTTCCTCAAAATCTCCATTGAGAAAGGTTGTCTTTACATCCACCCGATGTACTCTCTAACCCATGGATTTTGCAAGGGAAATAATCATCCTGATAGAAGTGTATCGAGAAACATGAGCAAATGTCTTTTCATAATCTATTCCCTCCACCTGAGAGAATCCTCTAGCAACAAATCTCCTTCTGTGCCTCTCGATGATCCTGTCAACTGTGTGTTTGATCTTGTAGATCCATTTGGAAGTCACTACAGACTTCCCCTTAGGTCTCGAGACAAAATCCCTCACATCATTCTTCATGATGTATTTATACTCCTCCATCATGACATCTCTCCATATTGGATGTCTAGTTGCCTCCTCATAACAAGAAGGCTCAAAATGAATGATGTGGCTCATAGATGCGGCATAACATGGATATATCTGAGGTATCTTTCTCACTTGGAAGGTACCATGAGGAGGTACATATCCTTCTGCCTCATGCAGAGTCTAACGAGCCCATGTAGGTCTCTTCCGAACTACAACAATATCTCTGGGAACATCAACTAGAGCTACAGGATCAACATGATCAATTGGATCAATTTGATCAATCTCCATGTGAGATCCTCTAGATCTCTTTAAAGGATACCTCTTCCTCAAAGGTAACATCTCTTCTCACCTCAATCTGTCTCTGACCAGGGATGTAGATCCGGTATGCCTTCGAAGATTCATTGTACCCCACAAATGTGACCTTTTTGCTCAAAGGGTCTAGCTTGATCCTTTTCTCCTTGGGTACATGAATGTATAATGCACACCCAAATATCCTGAATTGTCCAACCTTGGGCTTCACTTGAGTGAAGGCCTCCTCGAGCATTATGTTCCTCAAAGTCTTATGAGGACTTTTTTTCTGAACATGCACTATAGTCATGGATTCCTTTGCCCAGAGAAACATAGGTAAATGTTGATCATGCTATGTCATATTGGACCATACTTGATATATTGAGGTTCCCTCATGAAACCAATATCTCAGGAAGTTGAAAAACATCAACACTCCCTCTAGAGCTAGAGGTGACTCCTCCTCTGTCTCTTCTCCCTCTAACACTGAAGGTAGCTCTTCCTCCTTCCCTGGAGGTAACGCAATCTCTTCTCCCTCTGGATGTTGTATCGCCTCCCTCTCTAGGAATGCCTCTACATACACTGGAATTGTTGACATGCCTTCTTCCTTAACATCTCATGGCTCGACTCATGTATTGGGATTGCTACACCTACTCTCTCTGAGTCTCATAATATGTTTTCCTCCTTTACTGGATCTACCATAGTTGTGCTACATTCGATCTTGAATTGTTGTATCCATGATCATTGGAGCTGTCTCTGCTATCTAGCATGGTCCCATCCTAAGAGGTACATTGCTCCTAGAGACTTCCTGTCTCTGAGCATCATGTCTAGCAATGTCTCTCCTTGATATCATGTTGGAAGGTCTTTCCATCCATGTCTGCTTCCTACGACCATCATTATGGCTCCTTCTCAGAGCTATTACATGTGACCTTCCCGAAACAAGAAACTAGAACAACAAAAAGCATCTCCTAGAGGAGATGAATTTATCTTGTGCACAACTATATACAATGACCCTCCAAATAATATGTCTTCTACTATGACCAACACACATCCATCATATAATTGATGTCATACAACTACCAACACACATCCACCATATAGTCGATGTCATACAACTACCAACACACATCCATCATATACTTGATGTCATACAACTACCAATACACATCCATCATATACTTGATGTCATACGGCTAACCATGTTGATTTTCTAGTGTTAAATTAAACAAGCACAATTTTCCGCAAGTGGTAATTACTTCCAATGATATACGATATTACTTTAGTAAATAGTAGAACATTAGTAAGTAACTCAGAAAATTTTAACTTCTTAGTCTCTTACTTAGATCACTTATCCCACGTGCGAGAGAGAAAAAACATGTGTGTCTATTGTTGTGTCTTTCAAGTGTCTTTTTATAGTAATATTAGATTGATAAAAAAAAGACACGTCTCTTTGAAAAATTAAATTAAATTTTCTTTCTTATAAATAGTTGGAGAATACCTTTGTAACTAACCAAAGATTAATTTGGTTATAATCCATGCACATAGCATTTGACTTTGTTAAATTGTTCCTCCATAATTCATGTGATTCTTTGCATAAATATAGGTAGAAGTAAATATGCATTACATTCCTCATATTAAGGTAATTAGACAGTTTTACTAGAAATTACTGCCCACCATAATTTATGGAATTCTTTCTATAATTTAGGTAGGAGTAAAAAAAAAAAATATGTTGTACATAGAGATTGTAACAACCCCATAAATTTAACACTCCCAACATTTTACTCTACTCTCATTTTCATGGGCCCTCATGTTGAGGAGTGAAGCCTAATCTCGCTCTGATACCATGTTGTTTTTCTTCATATGAGATATGATCGATATATTATTACAATGATGAGTGTTCCATATACAGGGAACATATGGTGACCATCCACATAATCCATTGACTTTCCTCAATATGGTGGCTTTCCTCAATGGGATAATTGAGGAAGAAGTGCACATATGGTGACTTTCCTCAATGGGATAATTGAGGAAGAAGTGCACATAGATTATCCTTAGGGATTTGAGATACGTGGGAAGAATTCCCATGTTTGCAAGCCGAAAAAGGCCTTGTATGGACTCAAGCAGGCATCAAGAGCATGGTATTATAGGATGGATGGATACCTGTAGAGTATGGGATTCATCAAAAGTGAAGCAGATCTCAAATTATATTTCATATTTGTTGAGGTTGATCGTGGGGATATTTATATGTATAAATTTTGGACATTAAATTATCAATTTGGAAGTTCGTAGACTTTGAGATGCAAGCATAGGAAATGCATGATCAAAGCCTATGTTGACTTATCAAAGAAATGTCGACAAAGAAAACTACACCATAGAGTTATATCCCTAGACGAGGGTTACTCAAATTCTATCTTGGCAAAAACCACAGTCTTTCCCAAAGGTTTCTATGATCACTTATAAAGCATATTAGTCCTTCGATATTCAAGGGATAATCAACTTTTATGGTTAAGCTTGCAAATGAGACTTAGAAAATACAAAGCATTAAAACTACAGGAAACATAGAAGCATCTACCGACCATTCACCATGAATGTCAATTACACTTAATCATCTCTGAGTACAATCTTTCATTAGATAAGTCCAAACATTCTTACACTTCCAAATGAATGTAATTACAACAATGATCTTTGGTTTTGAGCAATTGCATCTATGACTTCAGCTAAATCAAAAGACTGATAAACAAAAGGTACTTAATAAATCTAGAAATGGAAATCGAATCTACTAGCTAACTGAGAATAAATAAACACAACACATGCCAAGGACTGGGGATCCTTCCAAACCTAGCACACACTCTCAGAAAACTTACAAACTAAGTGAGCACTTCAAGCACAAGAACAAAATATCGACGGTTGATTAATATGGCATGAAATTGGAGATTACAAGTATTCAAACATGGATTCCACTCCCTCTTAAAACAATCATGTCTCTTCCTCTATTCCATGGTTGTATAAATACATAGAAGAGCAATGGATTGGATCAGAATTAATTCCCTCAAATCAGAACTTACAAGATATTATTTATCTCATTTTGGTAGACCAGGGTTGCAAAGATATCTCAAGATTTGATTACAATTTGTTTTACATAACATGAAAGAGATGGGAATAACTGTATTTGACCTCCTCATTGGTTGGGCACATCTATTTGTCCAGAACATTGGAGAAGACGACCCCAACAGTAAATCTGGACAAACCCAGATTATAAAAACGATCGTATCTCTTAAACCGTATACTTTTTGAGAAAATCGCTTCCATACTTTTTCAAATCAGGTTGTCCTGCACAAAACCCATGTTTTAGATTTTCCAGATTCGTCATCATCAACTTAGAAATCGAGCAGAAAGATCACTGCTACTAATTTTGCATGTATTTGACTAAGGACATTTTACCATGGGTTGGAGGTTGCCTTGTTAGACCTGGGTGCAATTTGATGAACATCATACCACGTCGAGGGTCACAGTGATAAAACCCAAGTTCCATAATTTTCCCCAGAGATGTGTGGATACACCAATCATGGAGATCAGGTACCAGAAGTGAACTACTCAAACACCTTCATCAACAAGATTAGTCTAAACCCTTTCCAATTTACTAAAAACAAAGGAAGTTGTAAATATTAAGAATATTAAGTTTGTTAGGAACATTAACTTCAAAAATATGGGTAAATGTGGTAATAAGCATAGTAAATGGGTGCAGGGATAAGGTAAAATGATGAAGGAGGAGACCAACTGGTGATGTAAAAGGTGTCAAATTAGCGAGCCAATATCTCCAAGACAACGAACCAAAAATGTGGGGATATTTATGTATATAAATTACATGCATTGAATCATCAATTCGAGAGTTCATAGACTTCGAGATGCAAGCACGAGAAATGCAAGATCATAGCATACGCTGACCTATCAAAGAAATGTTGACAAATCAAACTACACCATAGAGTTATATCCTTGGATGAAGGTCACTCAAATCTAAAAGGTGTCAAATTAGCAAGCCAACATCTCCCCTATGCCTGAGGGTTGGCATGTCCTCGTGCCAAATGAGCAGGCACTGATTAGGTCCATAATATAAATTTGTTAATGTTATGCAAATAGATCCACTGATAACTCCCAAAATGTTAAGAAACATGAAGTTCTTTCATATGTTTCTAGCATAGCCTAGTTGCATCAGTCAATATGTTAAGTAAATGGTAATGGATCATACTCAACCTGTTTTAATAAAGATGGCCATGCTAGTAAAATGCAAGATCTCTCTCTCTCTCAATGCCTTGAGAGTTCATTTTTGTGCCCAATTACTAGTACCTTAGACAAATCAAGGCTATTAGTTGCTTCAATTCAAAGCAAAATTTTAATAAACTCTAATGGCCACTCTTTCCCAAGCCAAAGAACAAAGTAGATGAATATGATTTATTTCCGTCCTCCATAAAAATCTATAAGTAGAAGAGGAACCTGCTTTCTACAAGAAATTTGAAGACCTTAACATGAAATGTCCATGATAAGTTGTAAATCATATACCCATCCTGAATTATCTCTGCAGGAACTTCATATAACACTATGTATGTTCTGATGGATTCCCTATGAAGTTGCTAATTACTAAGACCCTTGATTATGTACTTGAGTAGGCACAATCAGAGTAAGATTTCAAAATGCTAAATCTTTGTAAGAGCATTCATGGCTTTGTCTTTTAAATACTTCACCTTTTCATGTCCATTGGAGAGAGAAAGAAAACTTGTAATAATCTCAAGTAAGTAAGCATTATAGATATACACCATGTCTGTCATTGTTGTGTTCAACGAATAAAAATCACCATGGCGATCATGGAAGTGAATCTTGAAACAATTGCTTAACTATGTAAGACCCCCTTCTCCTGACAAAGAAGATACCATGATCTCTTTCCATGATCTTTTGGCAACATCAATCCCCATGTGAGATATGTGGTACCAATGTCCTCTTTACTCTTATTTGGTGAAAAATAATCCTATTTGGTTTATCATAGGATTACATTGTTGCAATATATCAGATGCTCGTTTTAATTTATCCCGATCCATAGTCGACTCTACTGTCGTCGAGTGGATTTGGTGTTCCTACTTGAACAAAGCTAGGAGTGGCATGTCCTCCATAATCATTTGTGCCATTAATATGTTCTAAAACATCAACAAACTTACAACCTTGCATATTCTTCTATAGGTGACAAATCAAATCATCCTCTAGCTAGAGGATTATGCATTAGTCATACATGCAGGGAGCCAACACAAATCAAAACATGGCTCACTCTTCATTTTCATCTACTGCCATGACAGCATTATCCAAAACCAATGCTACAATAAATTCAATGACCATGTGCATGGATAAAACTGCATTTAGGAAGAAGTTAATTGCATGTGTTGATCATGAGTTTATACTTAAGGCTCAAAGCATAATGTGAGGCATCAAGAAAATAGGAAGGTTTTGATGTTTTCTTTTTCTACCTCAGTTACGTGAGAAAAATTCCTTAAATTGAATTAACAGTATAACAGCTCAGAGGCCGTCTTTCGTGATTGAGTTAAAATTAATAGTATTGAATGTAATGAGAGAAAAACATAAAGTTGTTAGACAAAGCAAGGCATTGGTTACAGAAGAATCTTACTTTGTTACAAAAGAAGAAAATAGATCATATAACCTTAAATGAAGCATAAAATATAGCAATCTAATTAACTCACAGGTCTTGTGTTTACTAATAGTAAATACGGAGGAAAAATTGTTTGCTATCAGATAACTAAATGAAATGTAATCACAGAAGATGTTGTACTAAATTACAATCAGGCATTCATCAATGAAATATATAAAAAGATGTTGAGATGTGGAAAGACAGAAGAACACATAACTCAAACTGTACGAAAAGTGGAATATCTGGTCTATACTTGTATTAATCCTCAATGAGGAGAGTTTTCTCAATTACATACGACAAAAACCAACCTTTTTTCATTCTTTTGAGTATGTATTTATAAAAAAGATTTTCAACCCTAGGTGATTGGAATTCTCGTTATTTCTAAAAATAAACGGTTACAAGATGAAAAACTTGGAACGCTTCACTGAATTCTCCTCTGTCTCTTTCTCATGCCAGCAAAGCTGTTCTCCTTTCCTATTTTCCAGCTCAGACACAGATAATCTTTAATAACAAGTTGTATACATATTACCTCATTGATTCTTTGAAGTACTCCCTTTTCCTTGCTCAATACATTCGACACGTCTGCCTACAAATTGTGCTACTAGTCTGGAGGGTTTAGTCATGTCTTTTGCCTAAAAAATATACAACTTATTTTCTAATTGTGGCAGTCCGTCTTCTGAAGTCATTGATTCAAACTGCAGATTAGGCTTTACCAAGCATCTATCTATCTGAGTGATGTCAACTTGCTTTAGCTGTGAAAGTTCAACCCGAGCTTCTTCTAAGCTTGCTTTGATATCAAGTTTATGTTTTACTCATTTGATTTGTCCCAAAACTTCAGAATTATCCTCCTTCCCAAGGCCTAATAACTCTTTATTAAGTGAGTGAAAAGCTTCTTCATAAGCCTCTTTGATTTATTTAGCCGTTATTTTACTTTCAGCTATATTGGATTCCCAAGTCTTCAATATTATATCACCTTTGATCTGCTCTGAAACAAACAACCTGGGAACTGCAGACATTCCTTCTTTGGTTGATGATACAACTGCTTCTTGAAAAGTGGTTCTAGTTGCAGTAGTCTCTCTCTCTCTGAAATAAATATTATCCAATGATTGGTTCACCACCCGAAACTGATTTTGAATGATTTCTACCTTAGTAAAAAGGCTCCGTTGTGCTATTTCCAATTTCTTTCGCACTTCCAATGCATGAGCTCGAAACACTGCTAGATCCACAACCATGTTCTCAGTGGAACTGACTTTGGCCTGTAATTGTTTTACCAACTCATCCTGTTGGATGACCCGTCCTTTGCTCGCTTGCACATTATTATGCATCTCCTCCAGGTTGGATTTAAGTTGTTGAATTTATTGTCTGTCACTAGCTCTCATCTATTTGAATCCCTTGTTGATTTCTCTTCCGACGTCTTCTTCTACAGTCTTTATTTGGTTTTGTAATTGATTTATTAACAGGTCTTTTTGCTTCAGCCATTCTTTTAAAGTTCCGACCGAAAACTGGTTGGTTGTTGCATAAGCCCCCAATGAACCTGCTATTTCTTCAACGAATTCTACCTCTTCTAAGGCTTCTCCATCAATTAGTACTATGTGTCTTTTAACCGATGCACCCACCCTTTGGTGCGTTTCTCTCTTCACCACGGATTTCCTTTTCTTGCTGAAAAAGAACTCGGAAGGAGGTATCTCTTCCATAGGTATTGGCATGAGATATTCTATGAATATTACCTCTGCATCAGGGTTCCCTCTGGTGAACTGTAAGGGCATGATAAACTGAATTGGGTTGTCGATTTATGTGGATGATTGTTTTCCGGTCACGTCTGTAGTTGGTTTATCTGGAGTAGACAATGGTCTATATTATCCTTTCTTTGTTAATATCTTTGCTTGATCTTTGGCCCGATTACTTGATACATCTATCACCGAGGTATCTTCTTTCTGAGTTGAGACCTCATTTTTCTCTAAGTTTTCTCGGGTTTCTTGTTTGCTAGAGCTTACGGCTTCTTGACTTCGGGTCTTCGTTTGTTATGTAGATGGAGACGTCGCGGATCCTCCTTGTAACACTTTAGGGAGGCTACTTCTTCAGTGCCACTGGAAGTCTTAGAATTAAATCATTTTATCGGGTGACAGAGCTCGAACCCGACCTAAGACCTTCGGATAAGATCTTGCTCCTCTGTAAATCTCATCTTGAGGAGAATCCTCATCTTCATACCTTTTTAGATTGCAACTGGCCATGTGGTTACCCACGACCTTTTGCGGGTCGTGCTTCTTGAATTCAATGTTGACCAGCTTTATTTCTTCTAAGGTCGCAACCTCCACTTTTGAGTGGTTGAAATCCAATAAATAAAATGCACTAATATCTAAGGGAAAATATGGCCATACCTTTTAAAGTACCGCTTTGAGATCTTTGCTAATCCCGTCGAGTATTGTTTGTCGTGCGACCACGTGACACACTACTCGGTCTGGTAAAAATTGCGGTAGAGCGTATGGAGGAACTGAACAGCCAAAAACCATGATATAGGAGAAGTGTTCCTCGATGTACCAGTCTACCACTCTGCCCAAGTTAGCCACAATTTTTTCTGAAATTACAGGAGGTGAGTGACCAAATATAGCAGTGTGCATCGACACCACTACCTAGTTACAGATTTCATAGAAGAAATCTTTCATCTTGTCTTCCCAAAGTTTTGAATGATAAATACGGATTGGTTTTGTGCTATTTGGAGTCCAGCTCCAGCCCATCAGCGGGAAAGGCGTCATGAAATAGATAGTGTCCATAATATAAGCTGACTTGAAGAATGAAGTTGATTGCCCCTTGGCTTTTAGTGTTTGGTATTCTGTAATTTCACTAGCCAAACTGTTTAACAATATCTTGGCCCAGTCGAAAGAATACCCTTCGTCTACTGTGTGTATAATGGGTATCCATGGTAGAAAGAAATGAGTTGTGTTCTCTTTTCCATAGAGTCTACACATCATCATGGCTATATACATGAACTGCAGTTCTAGCGATGAGATTGTGTATATGCTGTGAGATTCGGATCTGAACTTTTAAGGGTGTGAACACCAGACCTTTATCAAGTCAGAAAGGCTTTTTCCATATTGATCACACTCCTTCTTGTTAAAATTCACTAGGAAACTGGCATTGTAAATGAATTTTGGTGTTGGAGACAGTTTATA
Organism: Picea glauca; assembly: GCA_000966675.3. Taxonomy (NCBI): domain Eukaryota; kingdom Viridiplantae; phylum Streptophyta; class Pinopsida; order Pinales; family Pinaceae; genus Picea; species Picea glauca. The sequence continues at coordinate 154,002 of JZKD02S2394262.1, forward strand.
CATCACATGTATGTGTTCTGGTCGAAATGACCCAACAATTACCTTCTGGAAATTGAATATAGTTCTGGTTGGGATATCCACATGATCCAATGCCCATCCAATCATATCATTGTAGGGTAAAAGCCTCGGCCTTGTTGCTACCTTATGTAGCTCTGACTGAGCAATTATCTTGTATTTGATAGCTAAGTCTTCCTTTTTGTTGTTGCTTGAATCATCCGGGCAGTTTACCAATTCGTATTGTAGGATGTTGAATACATGCGTCTAGGTTTTAACTGTGTCTATGCTTTTGGGTGAGGTATCAAAGATAACCTCTGAGCTCTTGCCTGAACTTTCACCAATTGTTTTAATTACTTTTCGTGGCGGCATGGTAGCAGTTCTTAGAAACCTGTTATTTGTCACAAAAAATGCACATGAATTACTGTCTTGCTAAGCAAGTTTTGCCAAAATGAGAATGTAATTAAAAATGAAAAACATTTCTTGCCTTAAATGCATCAATTTGCAGATACCTTCACTAACAATGCGTTTAATTCTTTTAAAAAAAATATTTGTGCGTTAAAACATGATCTTATTTGAGATCATTTCCCCAGGTTGACCATTTAATGTCATTAATAGTCAATATTCCGTGACCAGAAAAATATGAATGAAATTTGAAATCATCCATATCGCAAAAACAACATAAACTCAACAGTTAGATATGAATGTTTTATTTTGTTAATAAATCGAGTTTATATTGTTAATTAATTATGTTTAACCTTAATCCATTTCGGGTTTTCGGGTCTCGAGTTATCTTATTTCAGTTCAAGCTATGATCCCCGACTTGCGAAATCACGATTGATTAATAAATAGTAATCATGTTTAACTTCTTTAAATAATCACGATGAATTAAGGGTTTCACAACTTCAGGTATCGGGACTTTAAGTTGTCGTTTGAGGCAGGATTCCTGAAACGCAAAGTTGCGATGAGGTTTAATTTTTGTTAATCAATTTTAATCGTTTAATTAACCCGGTTTAACTTAAGCTAGTTTCACGACTTTGTAAATCGGGACTTGGGGGTTCTTTATATGTCCGACTGTTAGTATCGGGAAATCCCGAAACTCGGCACTTTGAAGGCTATCTTTAGCGATTTGACTTTTTAACGAATGGGCGGCTCCATAACCTTTAAGGGTTTTAGATCGTTGGATTAATCGAAGACTTTATCAATGGTGGTATCCAAGTGCGTGTTTGTCCTTATTTAAACAAGAATGAAACTTATTTAAGTCTGAAGTTTAAAAAAATATATATGTTTCAACAACATGCACACCCATTTGGATGGGACCATTTTCACAAATTGCATAAGGTTGGAATTGTTTCTCTAACTAGGTGTTATGTCCTTTAACATGTTGAAAATAAGAAGGGATTGATAAAGAGAGGAATAAAAATATTCCCACTATTATCATATTTTGTGAACTTCCAATTTCACTATATCTCAAATTTGAAAGACCCAAAGCAACGAGCATCGTCCATATGAAACATAAAATCCCAACAACAATTACTTGTGGAATGGATGCAACAAATGCTTCCAACTTACCAATGAATGACAAAACAATAAAAATGTATGCCCCAATATCCACATAACGACAACTCGTGATCTTTGCTACAACAACTATGTGCACATTCTTTGTGAGTGTATTCATTCTTGTGTCAAGTTACAAGTGTCATTCTCCACAACAACCATGCCATTGAATGCCACTTCTTATTCTTCAAAATGATGAAAAAAAAATACATACGAAGGAACATTGACCTCCTTTGCGATCAACTCCAATTGTTCAGGGAAAGGATCCCTTACTAATTTTTTTTTGGGGGTTCAAGAATTACATGAAAGGCTTGATGAAAAAGTGCATTAAGTGTCTTCCATTGCAAACCACTCGCTACTTTCACCAAATTACTATTTTGAATTGTTATCCTCACGGAAGGTACTAACTTTGGCCATGTGTTTTCCCATACAAAGTCATTGACTATTACTAGACTAAATGCTTCAGCTAAGAGCTTGAGAATAGGAGCATCCACTTCAAGAATCACATGTACAAGTTGATTTCTAAACTCAAGACGTTCATTTAATTGTGCAAGGGCACCTCCACTCCAATGGTTGCAGACATAGTTTTTGAGATAGGTCGCTACAACAGTATGCTTTCCCTAATCCCAACCACTTGCAGAAAGTGAGAGCACACACATGGACAATCAAGAGAGGATTCAACTACTTATAGATTGGCTATGGCGAATCTAACCACGGCTTCATAATGGCCTATTGTATCACTAAACCATTGCATGATTTGATCCCTTGAAACCTACATTCTTAGTATCACTTTAACCTTTATTATCTGCAACATCAAGAACATGAGGAAGATATATACCTATAAAGAGGAAAGGGCAACTGCAACTAGGCCACCATAGCAGAGTTGAGTGGAATCACAAAAAAATCTAAGGCAGGCTCTAATGGTATGGAACACAGTGGAAAAAAAACTACAACCACACCCACACCAACAAAAGGCAACTGGCCAGAGTAGTGTCCATAATACCACTTGAACTATTCTTCCACATAAACACTAAACGATTCAAGCACCACTGCTAAAATTGTAGAAGAAGTCTTTATGAAAAATTCCAAATTTAACAACTTGGTAGAACCATTGCCTTAGCCTCCATGGATGAAAGAAATATTTCAGAGGGAAAGGGTGCTTTACAAATCACTTTTCACAAAAAGGTTCGAGTCAGGGTGTTTTGGCATTTGAACGCCTTTGCTTCCTGTTCAGATCTTCTAATTCTTTCAACTTCATGTAACAAATCATCTTTTCCCCTCTCCAATGCTTCTATATGTCTTTCTAATCTTTCCATGGCCAATATTTGAATTTTTTTATTTTTCATGTTGTGTTGGAGCTGCCTCATCACAAGCTTTCTCTGCCACCTCAACAACTTGTGCTCCTACACCTTTCATTTGCTTCTTCAAACCTCTTGAAATTTGTTGCAAACCTTTGCTCCAAGTGGGATTTCTTTTATTCTAGTATCTTGGCTACATTTTACTTTTACGTGTTGGAAGTTGTAGAAAGCTCCCTCATCTCTTCCCAGGATGGCGAGTTAGTTTTTGTCTCTAGTAATTCTATTGGTTGTTGATGCAAACAACATTGACCAAAGTATGCATCTAGATTTTGGTGCAAAATGTCAATGTTCAAGTTCTTTGGATACTTTACATTTTCCTTTCTGTGTTGATCTTGACCCTGGTATTTGCTGCCAAGTAAAGAAGATGCAAGTATGTCTTGGTTTGAGAAACCATTTTCTAAAGTTGAAAGGATTGCAATAGATATATTCAAAAACCTTGAATACAACAAAAAAACCAAAACATAGCATATAATTTCCCTTGAGGTTGTTGTTGGTGATTACTGATAGCAAAAGGATGTTGGTTGCAATATGCCCATGCACCTGAATGTGACCATTCAGAGGCATTTACAGTTGATTTTGCTAGAACTTCACATTCTTCCCAGTTGGCACACCAATCAAATCTTAATTATCAATCGAATAAGTTTAAAATGAGGGGATATGCAACAACTATGGTTTTGGAACATAATGAATCTACAAATGAGGATTGATGGAACTCATTTTGAATCCGTGACAATGATTTGAAATGAGCATTGGAGGGATCATTGTTTAATGGTTAACTTTGAGATTAGATGGAAGTAGTAGTGGATGTTGGTGGGTTTATGATGTCGAGGGTAGGAAGTAATATAGGATAGGATTACAATAACAAGCTTAAAATGTTGGTTTTATACTAAATTTCCTTCATATTCAATAAATTACAAGGATCAGAAAAATATTTACCTCAAGTTATCTTAGTTTTTTGGAGCCGATACTTACATACATGAACTAGAATTGAAGAAGGCATCCAAGCTTCTACATGCCTATCCAATCAATGAAAAATACAAAAATGCATCTACAGATTTCCGACACCAACTATGTAGTTCTGGTACCAGAGGAGAAGAATGTTGTTATTGGAAAAGTTTGTTGTTTCCTTTGAGATGTTTGTCAGCTGCAAATTGTCTACGAATTTTAACTTGTATAAAACCATCAGGACAACCTTTCCATCATGCACATCTAAATCAAATCTCACATAAGTATGTTATATGAACATGGATCTCCCTCTTTCAATAAGTTGCCTTATCGACTGTTGACATTCCCCGCTTATTCAGAAAAAAACATGAAAATGTTGTTGCATTGTACTATAAGTTGGACCTGTTATCGCAAAATCTGTAGCTTGGGCAAAGCCCAACCCAATCCATGGAATTGTGACAACTATGGGAGTATCGACCCACTATCACCTTAGATAAACACTCCCCTCACTTTAGTGATGACGAAATCACCACAAGGGGTGAATCCCAGTGACCCCAGGGGGATTGAGATGGAAAATGAGATGATGATCATTTATCACCCCTATAGGTAAAGATTGGAGAAGGAATAAGACTTTAGAATGAGTCTCATAGATGAAGAATGGTTGTCGAACGTTATGTACTTGCAAAACAATGTTAGCCCTTCCCCCAAAACAAGACACGTGATACATATACAAGAAGCCTTGATGTCCCAAATTGGAGCAGTATATATATATATATATATATATATATATATAATGATAACAATAGTTGCAAATTTAACCACCTAAAATCTAGTACAAGATATCATAAATTAAACTAGTAATGACAGTCAAACTTCCAATGTTTAAAGCAAGACTTTGGTGGCTTTAAGGGCTATTTATTATGTGTTATCAACAAGTTATTATGGTAGCCTAGTGTCTGTAGCAAAAAATTGCTATAGTAACAAGATCTAGCCACACCCCAAAAATTAGCCAATAACTAGTAGAACAATTACCAAGGTTTACAAGTGAGTTTCAGTGGTAGAATAGTGAGCAAAGATTGAAAGAAGATGTGTTTTATGGAGCCTTAATGGCTGTAATATTAATTTGTAACAACAAAGAAAACTACTTGGCTAAATAAGATGCCCTTAGGGCACAAGAATGCTTATATCATATAGAATCAATTCCAACTTAGACAATTGCAATATCTCAACCATTCACGTATACCAATGCAATGATTTTATATCTCCAATGCAATTTAGACTAGTGCCAAATCAACTGGGTTATGGAGTTTCTTGTGTAAGAGCTAGTTGTGTTACTTCTCTAGGGGTGTAAGCCTTTTTACTCCTCCTAGCAACCTTTGCAAAGTAGCTTATTCAACGATAACAAAGTACAATTCATGGAGGGTGTATGCCTTTATACTCTTCCAAGGTTTTACAAAAATTTAGCTTGAAACAAGAAGAAAAACACAATTAATTCAGAAATTCCTTACCAATTCCAAGAAAAAGCATGAATAAAACCTTTCTTATCAAGTATATTCCACCAAAATTACCAAGAACATGCATCCAAGAGATAGTGCCTTAGCTCCCTTCACCAAAAGACAAGTGCTAGAATCCAAATGGAACAAGAGAGAGATAAGCGATTTTCCCAAGTCGGGCGAAAATTTCAGCCAACAAGTATATAATTCTCAATTGAGTCATGATAAAATGACAAAGGGGTGACCTCTATTTATATGAGGTCACTAAAACCCTTTTGTCCACTTTTTGAAAAGTCAACATCAAATTAGAGAGGTTGACCTCCCTATTTGTCTTTTTACAACTTAAATTTCAAAATTACAAAAAGAAAATCCCTTTTTTGAGGTGACATCATTCCCTAAAGGGGGACACATAATTTCTAGGAGAGACATTTTTGGCCTATGATGGAAATCATTGGGCCTCCAAAGGCCATAGATCATGCCACAAAGTGTTCTAGCATGTGTCAAGTGTCTCTCTCTCCATCGAACCAAGCCACATCATCATCAACCATGAGAAACCCCATCAAAACCCTAAGCCCATGTGACATCTAGGGCATAAGTGACTCCAAAGGCAACCTTCCTCTTCCCCCGTGTCCAAGGAGAGGGGGCACATCATCCAACCTGTGGGCTTCATGCCCCAATGAAGGTCCAAGCAACCTTGTGCCTCCACGATCAAGCTTTCACCTACCAAGGACCTCAAAAGGCAAACCAATACGCCCTCCAAGGGTCCACAAGTCATAAGTATCATGCCGAGCAAGCCATATCTAATACAAGAACCATTGAAACATGTGCATCAAATCTACCCTTTCAAATCAAACAAGTGTTCAAAGACCCTATGCAATTTACCAAATTTAGATATGGGAGGGGTGTGTTAATGCCCTATTGGGTGAACCAATTCCTCAAGTAGGGGATGTTCCCCAGGAGAATCCTTTCTAGGTTATGTAGTGAATGTGAGGTGGATGGGGTTAGAGTTCTAGGTATGGGGTTTCATGACATACAAGGGCTCATATTGTCTCATTTATGAGTGCCTTTGTTGAGGGCTAGCCACATCCTTTTCCTTTTTTTTT